>NIUQ01002784.1:0-20463 GCA_002796945.1 Plectus sambesii
GAGGAAGAGTGGAGGGATGAAGATCTCGACCAAGTAGGTCGATGCGACACCGAGCTTCTTCATCCAGTCCGGCAGTTGATGGGCGAAGTAGGCCATCGATGTCGGAATGCACTGACTCTCGAAGTGGTAGTGGAGCGCTGAAAGCCATTTGCTAAGAAAATTTATCGCTTGGATCGATTTAAAGTTAATGTAAAAAACAGAACGGATCCTAGTACATTTATGCTCCGCCAAAACGCGGCAAGTATACTTGGTAAATGATAAGAAAGGTAAGAAAAATGGCGCTGATTAAAGAAATCTACTCAAGCCTCTGCAGATACTGAAATCCGATAATTAACATACAACAGTGTCGAAACAAAACTTTGAGCGAAGAGAACGGTAAGACCGCGATAATTGTTACCTGTCAGTCCCCACCATGTAGGGCACTCGCTGGTCAGCTTGACGACGCCGGATGCGAACATCAGGCGGAAGGCGAGCCAACGAACCAGGAAAAGTGTCACGTTGTCGTGCGGCAGCCATTCTGAGCGAAGCAGGCGAAATGGAGCCACCATCGCTGTGAGGAAGCCTGCTTCCACCAGCAATGTGTCCCATTGAAACCAGAGGAAAGTCTGTCCAGCCTGCAACACAGTTCGCTTGCTCCTTATTGAAATTCAGAGTTGCTGATCGCATTCGATACGATTGTGCGTTTAGGCGGCATCTATTGTAACGAAATTAACAGTAATCTACAATATTTAAGTGAAATGAGCGACATTATGATGTAAAAAATGATGTAACGCGCTAATGCTGAAGCTGTTTTACTATTAAATTTTGCTCAATTACTGTTATGTTTTAAGATACGGTAGAGCAAATATTTGTAGACTCGATCAAAATCGGCTAGCTTATGCAGAGATTATGGCGGATGGAGTAGGAAACAGGTGATACAAACTTACAACAATTTTAGAGAAGAAGGAAATCTCTTGACAGAATGGAGCGCACTTACTTGAAAACAGGAGAAGTAGAGATACCAGAGGGTGATAAACATTGTGAAGCATTGAAATGAAGTAAAGACGATGCAGAGCGAGGCGATAGCCATTCCGAGGACGGCGGCAAATTCCATCGCGTGTTGAGGCGATAGGCCGATCCACTCGACGAACAAGTGCAGCCCGGTCGGTTTAGGCCCCGAAAAGGCGCATTCGAACAAATCATCAGCTACTGTAATTTTAATTATTACATAAAGCGTGAATACAGCATATGTGAATACCGTACCGCAGTGCAGCACGCTTGAGACAGGCAGGATTCCATGGTCTCCGTATAAGCCTAAAAAATATTGAACGAATGTGCACGTTTACTGAAATAATATTCAAATTGTCTCACTCATATTTAGTTTATTGTGTAAAACTTGCTCGAGCGGAAATGACGTATTTTTAGCGTTCAAAAAGCTGCACAGGCACTCACACCATGACGGTATGAAGCTCAGCAATACGGGTTTCGGAGCGAAAAACGGCGTACTACAGTACTAACAAGTACATGCGCTGGTTAAAGCTAAATGTGCGGTGTGCCGCATATGCACGCTATCATTGAAGCGCGCGTGCAAAATATTCTGTGATATACGTACGTACGGTTTGGTTAGTCGCCAAGGAATTACTAGCTGTAATTGCAATGCAATGCACCATACCTGGAATCTGGTAGTACAAGGACGCGAAGGCCCACAGGTATACGAATGCCACCAGCCACAGAAACCAATCGCGCACTTTAACCGGCTCCATTGTCAGCAGTTAGTCTTCTCCAGTATAGTCAAAGACGAAAGCACTCAAATCGTCCGATTAGAGCCTTTCATCACTTAATCCATTCCAAACGCTAAGAATAAGCGATCAATCAACCAACTGCACTAAAACGCATGCTGACTTGAGAGGTAGAGATTTTATCTGCTCGTCATTATGACTGCTACTTGATCAAAATGTAAACGCAGTTGTAGCCGGACCGACCCAATAGTTTAATAACAACAATAGAAGTGATAACCGTGACAACTGACAATCAATAAATAGATATCATCAGGCACAAACATGTCGTAACAGAGCAATAATAAGGCAATAACAGCTAGCGCACATCGGCGCGCCACCCGATAACGATTCTGACTTTGGAACAACAAGAAAAGAGGCCCAAGTATGGCAGACTCATCGCCTATTTTGATGCTTAAGCTTAGCTACGCGAAATGCCTAGGCCTAAGCGTAAGACCTCAGCCAAGCCTGAGCACCAAAAAAAGGCGACGAATCAGCGATATTTTGACAGAAAAGCACTAAAATCAACGAGATGACAAAGTTTGAATGAAGCGTAGCCGCGACAGAAAACCCTAAACGCCTAGTCGTACTGTTCGGACATCATGAGCAAAACGAGCGAAGTCCATCCGGTGAACGGATGGGTGCCTTCGCCATGGCCGGTCTCGTCATTGTAGTGCTCCCAGAGGAATCCGGTGCGTTTGAATTCCCGCGCGACGTTGGCGACGACTGCGCCGCGAAGCTCGGAGTAGACTTTGAAGGCCGTGGCCTGATGGGGACCGGTGACGGTCGAGTAGTGTTTGAGGGAGGAGAGCGCGAGGAAGTTCATATTCATCCAAACCGATCCGCGCCAGTATGGCGGGTCGTGCTCGGTATTCCTAGCGGAGTAGAGAGGGGAGGTGCGAGCCAAAGAGCGCAGACCAAATGAGGTCCACAGCAAGTCGGCGTCGGTGAGCTGTTCGAGAATGCGACCGAGTTTGGGGGAGTCGGCGGGAATGAGACGCAGGAAGAGGGGGAAGAGGCTGACGTAGCCGAAAGTGTCGGTAATGAGTCGGGCGGTGGGCGCGCGCAGCACTTCTCGAGTCATGTCGGGTCGAGGAGGCGGCCGCGGTCGGCCGTCCGGCCCCATCACCGGCGCCGGCTTCACTAGTTTCACGTGACGAGTGTGCATGCCGAAGTCGCAGTATCGTCCCGTCTTCTCGCTCCAGTGCTTCGCGTCCAAATGTTCGATGTCCGACAGTTTCTTGGCCGTCGCCTCGAACGCCGCATGGTCTGCGTCTTTCACACGCTCTGACAGTTCCGCCATCACCTCAAAATTCACAATCAACAATCATCGAGCGCATTGTGTTATGAAGAAAACGGTTTGAAAATTACGTGAGCAATTGGTGATTTTAAGTGAACGGTGAATCAAATCACAATTTAGATTAAATACATAAATGAAATAAGGTGCAATTCACAATTCCCATTTTTCCGTCAAAATAAGCACATAAAATGTGCCAAATATCTGAGGAAAGTATAGGTCACGGATCCTCTTGAAGAGGTTACCAAAAACACTAGCTTCTCACGTCTCCGTTCGCAAAGAGAAAGAAGTGAATTTCCAAAGAAACGTTACCAGAAAACTTTTGAAAATGGTTAAAAGACATAAAAGAAACGTTTACAAAAAAACGATTGCTCACCTTGCTGGACACGGACATCCAGCAGACTAGATCGAGATGGTACTCTTCATCGGTGGGATGCGAGGCGCGCGGGTAGTCATCAAGACCGGACGGTAAGGTCTTCGGGTTCAGTTCGAGATCGGTGGTGGCATTCCGACCGCGCCAGCGATAGGTGCCCGGCTCGCGTCCACTTTGCGTTCGATTCAACCAGCCGTACCACGCCTTCAGACGCGGATACACCTTCTCCAAGTACGCCGCGTGTTTGTCCGCGAACTTCTCCTCGGCCAGATAGCGACTCAGCAGGTAGAAGAACATGGGCGGGTTCGCCACCGAGTTGCGCTGCACGACGAACTCCGCGGGCACCTTAAAGGGGACGGTATTGTTCTTTGTTTATACTGGACGCTAGATAAATAGTGTTCTTCCTATGCGGTGGTTTAGGAATACTTTTAAATAATGGTTTAGAGATTTCAGAGGAGTTTTATGCAGCTGTTGCAGCGTCAGTTTGCAATATGATATTCTTACTTTCATTACAACCGCGCGGTCGCGGTCACATGTATAAAACTCTCACTCGATCCCTTCGCGCTTATCCAACCGGGTCATATTGTCCCGTCGCGGTCTCCGAATAAACAACTGTCCACACACACCTCCCACTCGTCCCCTCCTAAGACAACAATATAGCAGCCAGAACGGAACGAACCTTGTGTTCGGCCTCGGCGCCAAGAATCATTTCACGCGGAATCCATCCCTCGACGTTCATCAGGTCCAACCACGAGCCGAGTATTTCTAGCGACAACTCGCTATCGAACTTGCGTAACAACAAATGATGGAATCCTTCGTCCCACAGGAATCCGCGTGGGAAAAATGGCCGAGAGGGCACTGTTGCGAACAGAGCATGTGGGCCGTATGGCACCGGCTGAAATGTACTAATCGTCTTCGAATGCTCATAGATAAGCAGCATAGTATGGAGGAAGAACAGAAATACTACATATATTTGAACACAAATGAAATCTATATAAAAATTTTACGAAAATGTGGAAAGTGGTTCGATGTTTGAGATGCGAATATTGTAAGTGAACGAGAAAAGATAAGTATGTTTAATATAAATGAGGAAAGTAAGAATCTCGCAATTGTATTTTGCCGCGTACGTAAATATAACAGTAAATAAACAAAAATTGGGTAAAAATGAGATAAAATAAATGAATATTGACAGGGAAATGAGACAGGACTGGAAAAGAATCAGAAACAAAACAATCACGAACCTGAGAGTTATAAGGTCCTTGGACGTGGTTCGACCCATAAAAGTAGCCGATACTACCAACCATATTGCACAAAGCATATTGTCCCATCGTCTGGTAGAATTCCGGATAACCCTGTAAATAAACCAAATGTTCTCGTGTCGCGTTCTGTATGACGATGAACTGTTACTACTAACGGTCAAAAACTGTACACAGGTAAGTTAGCCGGAACGCTTAAATTAACGCACTACGGTATAAGCTGCTTTCGATGTCACAACAAGTCGCCCTGATAGGCGATGACAAGTCGCCGAAAGACCTCGCCTTTTACTTGTGTAGTTGAAAGATAACGCAAATACTTTCATGTTCAGGAATAATTAGTACAATAAAGGAAGCTAAGAAGAGAGCACCAAACCGCACCTTGGCGACGAGTCCGAAAGTCTTTTCGAACTTGTCATGGAAAGCTTTGCTTCGTTCGGCAAGAAGCTTGTCGAAGACGCCGCCAGTAAGCGCACCAGGTCGGTTTTCGACGCTGCCAGATTCGAAGATGACATCGAGAGAGGTAGAGTCGGTGAAGGTGACTTGGACAAGAAGAATATTGGGCTTATCGGTGGGGGGCGCGTTCTCGGGCACGTAGCCCATTAAACCCAAATGCTGCACCGTCTCCTGCTCCGGTTTCTCCGACTTCAACTCGAACACTTTCGTGCCGCTGATGAGCAGCTCCTTCATCTTCCTCAGGTCCGGCTCGGGCTCCACGCGCGCCGCCAGGAACGATCGCGCCACTACATTCTTCCCATTGGCGAAACGCAGAACGAATTTGCCGAGCTCCGGGGTGTAGCCGTCGACTTTGTCGACGAACTGCCCGCCGAGCTGTTTGTCGTGAGCCGAGTAAGGTCGGACGTACGAGCCGTCCGCTCCGATATCGCCGAGTGCGAGGTAGATGATGAAAGAGTGCATCGATGGTGCATCCGGGGTAGCTCGCGCCTGCAATGAGAACGATTTTTCAGAAAGATTCTTGTCAAAAATTGCCACTTCGTAAGAAGAAATCTTAGATTGAAAATGGAAAACCTGCTTCGAAAGTTGATAGCACTTGTCTCTATCGATTTAAACATTTAAACCTAAGAAACGATCATCATTCTTTGTGGAAAACGCTGCTCGAACGCATAAAAGCGAGCTCATTTTTGCTAACTACAGTGCCTGGGTCGATTTCTTATTACTGTTCGAAAATTGTTGACTATACAATCATATTACGAAGACGGATGTCAGATAAATAAACATAATGCGCTTCGTTTAATTCTCGCGCTCATCTCTCACCGCCATTTCCCGTAAACAAACGGCTCTGCTGAGTTGCACTGGAAAATGTTTCTGACCAGATTTATTTCGCTGGCGCTAGTCTGAATAATTCTCAAGTTATGGGTGTCTTTCCGAAAAGTACTCTTTTTTACTGTATAACTTGTATTCGACTTGAGCCTTATCTACATATCTCAGATTGCAGTGATACACAATCAGTATTTTCGATCAAGAATTTCATGATAGGCTCAATGAACTTTTGACATAAATCAGCTAACGCTAGAGTATATCAGCACGAAAGCTCAATGTCATCCGGGCAATGTAAATCATTTGCACTCTCAAATGCATCCTTTTAAAAACAAGTAAAGCCGGTAAGTAATATACATCCAATAGACCCCTTGCTGCTAAGATTAGTATGAAAGAAATCAATCGACATACACTTGGTTTAGCGCTAATTCGAGCAGTCCAGTCGCCGCCGTGCTTTCCGCCCGGTCGCTTGACGAATTCGGTACGGACAACGATGCGGTCGTCTTCAATGTCCTGTATGCCGAAGGTTCGACCGTCGTGCTCTGACCAGCCGTACTTGCCCAGATTGTCCCCCTGGTCGCACCAGTGTCTAAAGGCACAACGTTATCAATTACATTATAATTGGTTTATATCGGTATTTCGCTTATATCGGTTTCGTTTATTCTAGTGTTGTTTATATCGGTAAATTTGGCCAATCCAGAGCCTATCTTCCCCTACAATGAAGTTCGCTTATACCGATTATTTTGGCCGGTATTAACGAATTTCATTGCACAGTTAGCTCGGGAAAGTCGAGCAACACCAAATAACCGCCGAGTGCTATTTCCCATCGCGTAGGTTTTACAGCAGCGTTATAATAGCAATAAAGAAACTAACCGTATACGAGGCATCATGGAATTGTGCCGCGGCTGTTCGTACCACATAAGTCCGACGACGGGCGATTTAGGCGAGCGAGTACGCATGCCGAAGTAGAGATTGGAGCGGTAGCTGCCCCAATACAACTCGGGACTTTGTGCAGGCGTGAAAGCGTCGGGAGCAAGGACAGTGGGCAAGGGCGACTTTGTCGATATAATCGCCGGTAGAATGACGAACTGTTCGTGCATTTGGTAGCCGAAGTAGCCGAACAGTACCGGAAGGAACAGCACGCTCACCAGCTTCACGATCCTCTCCGTCCATGGATTCGGCTTCACACCTGACATAAATGTTGTGTTAATAAAGTAAAAGCTACACTAACTATTATTGCACTTGTTTGATTTATTGTATTTTGGCTTGAATCGATTACGATTAGAGCTAGTTACGGTCTCAGTACATGCAGTTTTCAAGAACTGCATCACTCTTGATAATTACACAAATAGTTCATGCATAAACCTCATCTAGCATTCTCACGGCGATAAAAGTGGATCATTGTTGCATCTTGCCTGCTCAAATCTAGTGATGACAGAGCTTATGTGGCTATCTGGGCTCGCTATTTTGCAAAAACAGAAATATGACATGATTTTACATTCTTTCGCATAATACAAATGTGCATCATGCAAACTGATTAATTCATTATTTATCGACTGATCAATGAAACCAACCTTGTGGCCTAGGCGGTCGCCGAGGGGGAGATGGCGAGTTACTGGCACTTTTGTCTTTACCCATATTTGGTTGTGAACCAATCGCTGCAAAAATAAACGATCGATCAATAATCAACCATCCTCAGTTTGAAGTGTGCAATCACGAAAGAATAGCTCGCGCGCACGATTTGCAAACGATCCTTTTTTGGCTATTATCTAACGTGAAACCGGTCAAGCATTCGGGTTCCATCTGTCAATTGCCGCTTGTCGTATCACGGTGCGATGAAAGAACTGCACAAGAGCGTAGAATACTACCGAAGAGCACGTGACCGTTTCATCTCGACCTGCAGCTGAGCCGCAAAAGCTGAGCACACAAGCACTTTGGCGGGCAAGGTACAAAGCGACCAGACGATTGGATGCCGTTACGACCCTTCGGGGAGCTGAAGGGAGACGCGCAGTCCAGACAGTCGAAGCAAGCTGGTCGTACGACAGTGCAAAGTCGAAGCCTAGCCTGATTTTCAAGGAAAGTACGTGATTTAACGCAGTTTCAAAACCGCGTGGCACGTTGCTCTTTGTTCATTCATTGCGCTGTCGAATGCCGGCTGACGACGAGATGGTTAGCCGGGCCGGTTTTTTGATGCTGTGCACTTGCGACGCTCGATATCCTTACATCATGTAAAGGCTGTGTGAAATTGCAATTCCTTCGAGCAACGGTACTCGAGAGATGAGGCAGCGTCGCATATCACTTTCTTCAGGTAAGCCGCTTATATTTATTAGAGACCTTGCAGCGTGTAACGAGCGCCCATTTTAGAGTTCTTATCATGCTAATATTAGGACGCTGTCGACGCTCTACTACTGCATAATACTGCATTATGATGATTGCATTTCGCTCATGCTTGACCATGATGGTCAATTACCTTAGTTATTTGGTGTACTTCATTGTGTTTCTCCTACTCTACCGGTCCTCGAAGCAACATTTCAACCGCTGTGACATGACGTTCATGTATCGATATCCAAAGTTCATGGTAAGTCTTTGCTTTTGACCATCAGACACTTGCTAATGCAGTCAATCATTCAGGAAATTCCAATGGGCAAGCCTGTAGAGCAGTCATTTCCGCATTATGGATTAATTTTATATGGAGAAGGCGATTATGCTGAGCAATCAAAGTGCGTTTTTCCTTTTGTTTTTTGTTCACGATTATAGTAATTGGTTGCAGATCATTGAAACTGACAGGGAATCCGGTGCTTTTCATTCCTGGAAACGCAGGCAGCTCTAAACAAGGTAAAGTGGTCTCAGTTAAGGGAAACTTCAGTCACTTTTACACCTCTGAGGAATATATCTTGAATTTTTATCAGCTACCTATTGATTATTTAATAGTAATATAGTTTGATATGATTTGCAGCCAGCTTGCCATGCTCAGCTACGAATAGTTTATGGTATATTCCACAGAATTAAGGGTGACCGGTGTTCCCTTAAAAGGTAGTTTGTACTTGACATATTTCTGTTTCAGTGAGATCTTTGGGATCGATAATGCAGATGAAGTCAGAATCTGGAAGTCCAAATAGCCTTGGCATGTTCAACGTGTTTGCCATTGACTATGACGAGGTATGCGCTCAGTTTCTGCTGCAGTGATCTACAAGGTCTTTTATCATAATTCATCACTTCTGCATTCAATTTCTTTGACTATGCATTCCATTTCGCCATCACTGCAATCAATGAGATAGCTATATTCACAAAATTGAACGCAAAGATGGCAAATTTTATGAAAGACCCTATAAACATTGACAGCAAAACATGCTTGTTATCAATCATACAATGCAAGAAAGCTTTTCAGGAGTTGTGCGGTTTGTACGGCGGGTATTTCGTTCGGCAAACTTTGTTCGTTGCCGAGGCAATCAAGCGTATTTTCTCTTTATACGACCATCTGCCAGTTGCTGAAAGACCGAAACAAATCGTGCTAGTTGGCCATTCGATGGGCGGTGTGGTTGCTCGAGCGGTGTTAACGCTGCGATCATTCGATCGAAAGTCCGTTGCTGTTCTCCTCACACTCGCTTCGCCTCATATTGCTGCTCGTAAGTTAGCTCTTTATCAATTTCTTCGTTCTCTAAGAATACTTTTTTCGAGTGAAGCCTCGGAAAACTGAAAAATATCGACATCCCCACTGTATTTTGATTATCAGTTATCGAGATTTAGTATGTATCGAAAATTGTAATCACATTCGGGCTGCGTCTTTTGCAGCTAGACCGCAAAACATATCCCTCGATAAGCCAAAGTTAACATGACTATTCCATTACATTTCATAAATCACTCTCTGCGTTAACTATCAATCATTAAACTTGATCGATCGTCTGATTGCAGCGGTTCGCTTCGATACGGAACTGACGCACTTTTTGGTCGCGGTCAACGAATATTGGGCATCGAACGCAAACTCTTCCTTGGCGCACCTGACGATCGCATCGATCGCGGGCGGGTCGCACGACTTGCTAGTGCCATCTTATCTGACGAAATGGCCCGCCGCCTTTAACGATCCTCACCCCGACGCCATGCGGCTTATCCAGCAAACTTCCGCTAATGTCGACCTCGTCTGGGCTGAGGCTGACCACCTTTGCATTGTCTGGTGCAATCAACTCATTCGGTATGTATGATGTCCGGGTTTGCTGCAAGGAGTATGTAGTTTGAGCAGACCGCTTTACTCGAAGACAGATGAGGATAATGAGATGTTGCATAGCGCAGCGTCCTTCTAGCTATAGCGAACGTAATACATATCGATTTGGTTACTTTTATATAATTTTGATGTGAGGGCTTGTACATCGCAGGATGTTCTCAGTTTGTGCAGTAAACGTCGGTGAGTTATTCCTGATACTATGCAGATTCTCGCATCATTTGGATAGTTTCTTTACGGTGTTATCATGTGCGTCTCTTTGGAGGAAAAAACTGATCACTGACATAGGTGAACCGCTTTAAAGGCCGTAATTCATAGTTCAATTATTTTATGTATAAATTAGGAGTCGATTGCTTTTCTTTCTATTAGTTTACGCATGTAAAAAACCAAGAAAAGACTACCATTCTTGATGAAACAGTTTTTCAAGTACCGAAAAACGAGCTCATCTTTGCCAACTACAGTGTCATTCTCATTTTCTTGTTACTGATCGATAAATTTTGACTGTAGGAGGTGCGTACTTTGAACAATCACTTTTTCAGAGTGATCGCTCGCGCTCTCTTCGACATGCTCGATCGAGACACGCAGATGCTGTCATCCTCGCCCAGCTCGCGATACGAAACGATCAAGTGGCACTTTGAACAGAATCGTGGAGCCAAGAGTGTGTACGAAGCGAGTTCGCAGATAGACTCCACAACTGGCCTCGTCCATTTTGGAACCGTTGAACGCTCCGTTAATTTCACTTCTGACTCACTACAGGTACGTGTTGTAATATTTATTCTAAGCAGAGTTTGAAAAAATGGACGTCAAGTCAGTTAATATCGACTGGTTGTATAGTCCGCGTTATGGCACTTTGTTAAAATAGTTTTGCAGTATCAAGCGATGATAACGACGGATCTTGGTGTATTTTTTGGTTGGAAGTGCTTTTAAGCGAAACAAATATTGACTCTTTTGTGATATGAAAGCAGCCATTTTGAGTGTCGCACTGAAACTTGGCGTGCTCGCAGCGCGCATCCAGAATAGAATTATTGATTTTTGTTAAAACGCCTGGCGCTCTGCCAAAGAGTGGCAACAACAGCCCTATTAGGACATTTTGCGATGCCTCTTCTTTAGCCATTATAATACCCAGATAAAACTCACAATCATCCCATTTTCTCTTCAGACATTCTCCACCAATACTAAGCGGAAAGATCTAGCCTTGTGCAAGCTGTTCGTGGACGAATCATTGGTGAATCAGTCAGTGTTCTTGTTGACGACTCAGGATATCTCCCATTTCGTACACGAGTGCGTCGAAGAAGCTTGCGAGAGCGGCTTTCCACTTGATCACCATCGCCTTCTTCCCCCGCTTTCTCGCTATTTACACTTGAAGCTCACCGACCACTGGCTTGGTCGTACACTAGTCGTGCCTTCATTGCATCATTCATCGAAGCGATTTCTCGTCTACAAACGATATTCTGATGACGATCCTACGCATTCGAGTGAAATGCAGTTCAGCTTGCTCGATCCCTTCAAGCCTTGGCCTGTCATTAACGAAGACATATCTGGAACTGTCGCCTTTCGCAACGTCACTTTAAAGGGTTTCACGAGCATTGCTCAAGTTTACATCGTCCGCCTTGTTCCTGTGACTTGCAAGCAAAAGTCGTATGGTAAGTGATCACTTTGGATGGTATGAGATTATTTGGCGCTAACGTAAAGAAGTAGATAAGGGGTAAAGCATGCTTGGAAATGAAGCTATCCCTATGGACATGCTCGAAATGCCTTGACATAAACTTGAAATGAAGTCGGCTAGGTAGAGTGAATTTATATTTTGTATGAGCTAACCCCGTTTTTCTTGAGCTACTGCTTTTATAATTGCATGATTGTATTTTTGGCGTTTCGGGTTTTTGTCGTTGCAAAAAGACCATCTTTATGAAATAAAATGCTATATCATTTGAGCTAGTTTTGGCTATATGGAACACTAGTGCAATTGTAGTATTTGTTATTACCCCATTTTGTGTAATATTTCGTCACTTTTGCATTCAGTTTTGCTTGTCTTGCATTCGGAATGAGTTCAAAGTGTTGAAATATGATGCAATGCTATATATTCTTGTAAGCTGACTTGATTTCAGCCAATATCTCTGCGGTGCGATTATCAGTGTTGAATGATCCCGCTTTTTCGCTCGTTCGCCATTTCCGCTTTCCGTACGACGCCGTCGACGATATGGTCATGTATCTGCAATCGCCAACCGCCGACGAGTTTCCTGTACTTCAACTATTTCTCGACCCGGCCTGTCAATATCAGTTAACCATACAACCGACTTTATCAGGATCTTTATTTGAGGTGGGTGTTTTATTTTTCGGCGAGTTTAATTGAAAAGGCTGAATTTGAAAATTGAATATTTGGTCTCGCCATGAAAAATTAAGCTGCGGTTTTGCACGTAGCTGACATTTTCACGTTCCTTTTCATCACGTAAATTTTCAGTTACTATAGCAACTACCTGCAGTTAAGATATCTGTTGATGAATTTCATTTATTCGGCCATAAGTCCTGAGTGTACATTATTTTATTGTTTCTTTAGGTGATTCGTCAACTTTCATTCGTTTTACCGAGCATCATATCATTCCACGTCTTGGCCTTGTGCTTTATATGTAAGTGTTCTTCTCTCTTGGCGTGCATTCTTTGAATAAAACGCATTGCTGCTTTCTTCAGGCGAGCTCAATAATATCTTCTTTCATTCCTCATCTCCTTGGTTCGTGGCCAGATGGCAGCTGCTACTCGTGATATTTCAGTATTTCACTATGTCGTTGTCAAAGTAATCAAGCTTCGTTTTACTCTCAATTGGTAGCTGAAGGTTTCGATTTTTTCAGTACCCGCGGCTCTGGAACACTATCAAGCGCGTTGATAGTATTTATCGCCGTCTCATTGGTCAACTCGGCTTTACTTTGTTCGGCAATCGTTCGCTGGGCGCTCGATTTCATCGCGAGGTGCGCCATTCTCTTCGTTGCCTCCATTCCTTTTCTGACATCTTTTTTAAGAAAATCGACGTCGATCAGTGCGCGCATGTGGCCCTATTTCCCTTCAGTGGGGCGCAGCTCTTGGGCCAAGACTGTCGGCGTTGGTGTCTCGGTGCTAACCGCCTGCGGAGTCAACGGAATCATCGTGATCATTGTTTTCTTTGTCATTCGACTGTTGGTGCGTTTCGCTTTCTTCTTCTCTCTCTTGTCCACCGAAGCGTGGGAATGTCTGTTTGCAGCGGCGGGAAAGAAATGACGTCATACCAGGAAAGTCACTGGCAAACGTTGAGAGCCTTCTCATCGTTATCCATTTGCTGTCGTGGCTGTTCGTCGGTCCGTCTGGGATTATTTGGGTCAAGAATCTTATCAAGTACGATCGCTTTCCCCTTCTCCCTCCTCGCTTTACCACTCGTTGATCGTTTTGTTCTCGTTGCAGACATGGAATGCTTTCTCTTAGCTACGACCCGTCATTTTTTGCATCAGCTGCATTTCTAATCGCATTTTCGCTTCCCGTACCTCCAGCGATGGCTCCGATCAGGTATGGTCCCGTGAATATTTTTTGACTGTCGTGTAACATTAGAAAATATCGTCAAAATATTTCAATCAGTAACAAAGGTGGTAAGAGGATACCGTAGAACGCCAACTTAAGTGTATCTTTAGCACGGATACCGTTAAGGAAGGTCTCAAGGGAGAGACGGTTTACCTGATATTGATGAAGTTATTTTTAGAGTACCACAGCTGAATGCGTAGTTTAGCAGTTTCTTCTTTAAACTATTACTCAAATCGCAGTGGTGGTACAGTTATCGCCGTCGGTTCGTCTCTCCTGTCTCTAATATATATTTGATTCATTCCTCTTCATTTGATTTATATTCACTGTTGTGCATATTTTCAGACCGTTCATTCTGCCAGTCGCAGCTACTTACATTTGTTATACGGACTACTTACTTTCAACCATTTCGGCTTCTTTAGCCGCAGTGGCCGGTTGTTACATGAATTCTGCATTTGCCGTCGTCGTTGGCATAGAAACCAAAAAGGACAAAACTGCCTAGTCACCTATNTCGGCTTCTTTAGCCGCAGTGGCCGGTTGTTACATGAATTCTGCATTTGCCGTCGTCGTTGGCATAGAAACCAAAAAGGACAAAACTGCCTAGTCACCGATTTTTCTACTCAAGGTCCAATCGACGCAGACCGACCATGTTTTTGTGGACGCGTAAGCTTAAGCTTAGGTGCGAAGCTTAAGCCTTCGAAACGTGGTCAGTCTGCGATGGTTGGAGACAGCTCAGCGATGTTGTGTCATATTGATATTATTTTTTGTACGATGTGTTCTTCTTATTTATTATTTGACATTGTTTTTCGCTGTCACGCGTTATTGTGCTGTGTGGCTTGTGCGAAGGTTGTTGACAAACCCGCGCGCCCCCATTATTGGCTTGTTACATGACTCGATTTGTGCAAAAGTCGACTTCTTATCTTGTCATCTATTATGCTCACTGACGCGTGGGTCACGCACGCTGCGTTTCATTTCGGTCGACAGCAGTGTGAGAGAGAGAGAGAGTAAACTCGATACCAGCCGGTCGTGCGACGCTCTCGTTTGGGCGACTCTTGTTTTACGTATATATTGTCGCAACACACGTGGTTGTGCAATGCGCGCATTGGCGCAATATCATTCCACTATTGATCAAGTTGTTATTTGTGGCGCGTAAGTCGCTACAGGCTGACGGCATCTGGTTTCAGGTTGATCGAGCATGACTTAACGCGATCCGACCATCATGGCGACTTTTCAGCATGATTCAGGCGTACTCTTCGCAAACTTCAATCAGGATGCCACGTGAGTGTCGACAGCATATTTCGGCTTTGTCAATTGCCGCTTCCGCTATACAGAAACAAGTGTAACGTGGAAGCCAATTGGCTATTTCTCTTTTTCCTTTTTATTCTCTTCTCTTTTTCCATTCTTATTCTTTGCCCTTCTTCGTTGCTGATTGACATTGGAGGGTTTATTTAGATCCCTCGCGGTCGGCACGAAGAAAGGCTACACGCTCTACTCTTTGACCAATATCGACGAGCTGCAAAAGATTCATGAATCCAACGGTACTGTCGAACTTCTTTAATTCTTATTAGAAAGTTATTTCTAGTACCAAATGTTGATCGCTTGACCGATTATTTGAGTTTTGATCTCACCGCGATCAAGTCCGCTGACGATATTCAATCATTTTCATCGCGATAGACATAGAAACGATAGGAAATTTGGCAGTATGACTTGATGCTGTCACGTTTGGAATGGAGCATATTTCCTAAGCCCAACCTATCATTTTAAAAGTAAAACATATTTAATGTACATGTAAACGCGAGCAGTGTAAGCAACACTGTTGTACACCGAACTGTCTAGCCGCCATCATAAATTATTAAGACGTTCTCCACCGAATTTCGAAGTATGCTCAACCACTTAACAGTAACTGAGACTAGTTTTCCAAAAAAATTGCGGTCACTCATTCAAATTCCTTCTTCTATAGAAGTTATCGATTGTAAATTCATCACAAATTACAGAGCCTTGATTATGTGTTCCTCACGGATGAAGTTGCATGACAATTCATTGAGGCTTTTTCTTTATAGAAGTTGAGGAGACATGTCTGATCGAGCGTCTGTTCTCGTCCAGTCTCGTCACTTTGGTGTCGCTGTCGGCGCCGCGAAAACTCAGGGTGTGCCACTTCCAAAAGGGTACTGAAATATGCAGCCACAGCTACACCAATGCCATTCTGTCAGTTCGACTCAATCGACTGGTGCGTTTTTGCGTTTCATTTGAATGGCGAGGATCAATCGAATTATTAATATCGGTTTTTGTCGATAATAACCCGTCTCCCAACTATTATAGTCTGTTTTTGAGAATGGGTGGAGAATTTTCTATTAAAATGTAAATATGTGAACTTATTTTTGTCGAAAATAGACGCAACGCTTTTACGCGTTACATCGCGCGTGCTTCTGGCTAGCTCTCAACAGGATTTAGCATTGCGTGAAAACAGGTCTGGGGGAGGGGCATTTTTTCGTAAAAACTCGCTGCGTCTCGTTTAAGGTTTTCATCAAAATTCGTCACATTCAATTTATTCAAACTGGCGTTCTAATTGAATGCGAAATTGACAAAATTGTATGGAAAAGTGACGAATTCAAATGCAAAGGTGACGAAATATGATGAAAGACATTGCATTGTTTAGCCGTCGATATTTAGAATTGCTTTCAAAGCATGTGAAGAAATTCAAGAACATTCTTTAATAAAACCATGTTGCTTTCAGCGCGTCGTTGTGTGTCTGGAGGAGAGTCTTTACGTGCACAACATTCGCGACATGAAAGTGTTGCACACGATCAGAGACACCCCTCCGAATACGCACGGTCTCTGCGACTTGACGGCCGGCGATGTGTCCTACGTCGCTTATCCTGGTTCCGCCAATGTTGGCGAGGTTCACATCTTCGACGGCGCCAATCTAGTTAGTTTTGCTTTATCTTTCTTTTTAGAACTGCTCGCGAATATTGATAGTTGTGTGGTCGGTAATCGTGCCTCTCGAGTGTATTTTAGAAATGAAACTATGGATTGCTTTTTAATATAAGTGGGTCTGTAACGGTGTTGGATTTGAATTTCTCTCGATGCATATATAAACTTCCTTTAATTGTGATACTTTCAAGTCAAATCAATATGGAAAACGTTTGATGTGAAAAGTATCCTAAATAAAGTAAAAATGATACAAAAAGATGAAAAGGAATTTGCAACCTTTCAGCAAGCGGTCACAATCATTTCGGCGCACGACAGCCCAGTGGCGGCTTTGAAGTTCAACAGCGAGGGAACAAAGTTGGCAACGGCGTCTGAGAAGGGCACAGTCATTCGCGTTTTCGACGTTCTGAAGGGCGAAAAGCTGTTCGAATTCCGTCGCGGCGTCAAACGGTACGTCTATGGACGATCGCCGAATGAATGACTATTGTAAAGCGAGCGTTTTTAGGCATAGGCTTACAGTTCGAGGTTTAGGCCTGCCTGCTAAATCTAATTATCTCCCTCTCTGTCTTAGGCTTAAGAGCAAGCTAGAATAAGCTTTTCAAGACGCCCTCTTCCGTCGCGTAACGCCTCTTTCCACCCAAGAATTATAATTGATTCCTCTATTTTTAAGTGCGATTAAGAATGGAATGAATGATTGGCTATGAACTTTTGCAGAGATTTACCTGATTTAGAGATCACTTTCGTCCTAACTGATTAAAAATTGCGAGTGGATTTACTGTGTCTTCCAGTGTCATACGTCCCCCTTGCGTTTCATCTCGTCAGCCTAGTGTTTGAATGCAATGGATAGACGACGAGATGGGTAATGTGAAGATGGTGAAATAGGATTGCGCAAGGGTGACGAAATAGGAATGTTTAGAGGTGACGAAATCGACAATATAAAAAGCGGAAGACAGTGCGTATAAGTATGACATCATGGCGGACAATGATGGGAAGAGAAATAGGTTGACAAAAAAGTAACACAACTGCGAGGAGACAATGGGCCGGTTTCACATCGCGTACTTAAGCTAAAGTCCGCTATATGAAACCCGCCCAATAGCCGGTGTTCTTTCAGGTGCGTGACGATCTACTCGTTGGCGTTCAGCGCCGATTCGATGTACCTTTGCTCCTCGAGCAACACGGAGACGCTGCACGTCTTTAAGCTGGACGCACACAATCGTCACCAGGGTGACAACAGGTAGGCACAGTGTTGCATGCGTGCACAAACGACTGGGTCCGCATCAGGCTCTGGTTTTGGTAGCATCCTTCTCTTTTATTTTCGCCTCTTTGTTCATTCGACATTTTCGAGCGGTTTACGGATAGTTTCACTTTGCCCCCATCATGCTTAGGTTCTCTTTTGAACGGGGCAAATCTAGCGATGTCGGGCAGAATCGACGTATTTTTCATTATGTAAGTGCAGCGCGACTTTTTTGCGCAAGCGCGAGTACTGTAATACGTTCATTTAATAGCATTAATGTCCTTATTTTCGTTCAAGCAACTCAGTAGTGAAGAGAAACTTCGATCACTCATGCTCTGGAGAATGTACCGTGAACTATCTTTAACCGCGCACGACAAGCTGACCGCGAATCATATCTGTTTAAATTGTTGTTAACTAACTGCCAAGTAGCCTTGTCGTATAAAACTAAAAATAATCTATGGTACGTTTTTTTGGGCCAGAAGTGACCGTAGTCTCAATTTCGCTAACGATCTGACTAGGCAGGGGCCAAGCTCATGACATTAACGTGAACGTAAAGTGAAGCAACATATCTGCATTATCATCGCACGTATTGTGAACAAACGAATGATACCAATGCATTATTGTGATTAAATTTCTAATTTTTACATTCACAGTAGTTTCATGATATTGGTCCGAGGTAGGGGTCTCGAAGAGAATATTCCGCTTCCGTAATCTAAAGTAGATGCTCGCGGCGGGAGCCTGATACGGAGTTCAGTCATTTTTCTGTTTTCTTTGCACAAGGCGGTCGTTGTTGTCAGTGCCAATCGACCGCCACCGCCCGTTGGCGCCATTTTTTCCAACGCACTGTTGATGAACCGACTAAGAAGCGATGTCGCCGGGGTGGTGGCGCATCGGTTGACCAATCTCGGGTGGATCTGCTTCTCTTGGCGTGTATACTGCGTCGCTCGCTTGCTCAAAACAGTTAATACACTGAGGTTGTGATTAAGTTTACTTTCGCTTGTTTTTGCTTTCTCCGACAGCGCAGAATTTTGGCATGGACTAATTGTTTAGGGGCTTTCACTTTATGTTCGTCACTCTTCCATTCGATTTTGATAGCATTGCGTTCGAGTTGCATAGAGAGATGAAGAAATTGAATGCGAAAGGGACTACTTAGAATAAGACCCTGCAAATGTCTTCCCTTGCTGAGTTGTTAGTTTCTACATTCCCCTTTTCAGTTAACAGTGCGCTTCTTGACGAAGCCGTTGATATTTGGTCATTGTTTTGAAAAAGTGAGATCAAAAGAGAGCTTATTTAGAGTATCAAAACAGCATGCTTAGCAAAATATCTTCTTGATGTAGTCATATGAAATCTGTACTTTCATGATGAGAGATTTGTAACAATTTTGTTATAATCGGACACATTAGTAGGCTTTCCTGCATCATATGTGATGCACGCTCACGCCACTGCCTTTTATCTTCTAATAATCACCCTTTTAGCTAAAGGACCTTTTTTGAAATTATGATTAAAATTTCATATCGATAGGATTCTTTGGCAGAAATGGGAAAATTCATCCAGGGAATGACTGGGGCCATTCTGTATAAAGACGATTAGAGATAAGCGGAGCATTATTTCTGGATTTTCTGGATTAGTAGCCGTAATCTGACGTTTGCTCTTGTCATTCTCACCATTGGTACTCAATTTCTCACCGTATTCATTCCGATCTTCGTGGAGTTTACCCACGATTCTTCAAAGAGCGCAGCATTTCTCACACACATTCAAGGCACAGCTTCTGACATACAAAGATTGCAAAAATGTTTGACACGATTTAGGAGCGCATTTTAACATTCAAATATTGCGGCATTATTTAAACTAATTCAGGACCGCTTCTGACGATGAGAGCAGTGGCACCTCAGCGCCAGCGACCGGCGTCCAAGGCTGGGTCGACTACATGTCGCGCACCGCCGTCAACTACCTGCCGACGCAGATGACCGACATCCTTCATCAGGATCGCTCTTTCGCCACTGCCAAACTGCCTGCCGTTGGCGCGCGAAATGTCGTCGCTATTGCTAGGTAAGCGCGTGCATATTTGTCGCTATCATTTCGATATCGTTCGGCTGCTATATGTACCTTTTCAATATAAATTGGACGCTTTCCTAATCGTAATAGATATTAAATATATAAATCGAACGCTTTTACATTCAAATTGGATTCTTTCTCGACATCTTTAGAGAAAAATGTGTCAACTTGATTTGGGAAGTGTCCAGTTTAAAGTGAATTGGTATATAACGTCGGCGTCTCGGCCGCTTGATCTTTTTATGTTAGTTCTTGTCTCATTATCAAGCGCGAATATGAAAATTTGCAATGGTTTAGTTACTGCGATAGATTGCGGTAGATTTAAGGGAACTCGAGTCAAGTTCAGCAAGTTGGCCTGTATGTGAATATATGTGAATCGTAGGAGCGCTGATATGGAATCCGAATTTATCAATATAAAAATTGAAACGAGCTCTAAGTGAACCAAAATTACCAAGAAAGAAAGAGGTCGGGTAGGATGATCGTGTTGTTATTGTGTCAGAAATCAGAAATTGATCTTAATGCTTTCTTGTTCGTTTTGAGC
>NIUQ01002785.1:0-33958 GCA_002796945.1 Plectus sambesii
TTTTGCGTACAGACGATACCGCGATGGCACTCGGCTCGGCTCTTGACGACCTCATGCGCCATCAACCGACGCTCCGTCCTGACGTCATGAATGCGATTGTGCAGGTAATGTTTTGTCTATTTGTTATCGGATTCGACTACAAATTTGAGATAAAATGCAGATTAAGCTGTAATAGTAAGATTTTTTACCGTCCAAGTTAAGTAAATATTTGTTTGCATTTATTAGAGTAGAATAGCACGCGACTAAGGGCGACTATTTTTGGCTTCCTTTCACTTTCTATATTTTCCATGTGAAACACGAGTTTAATTAATTTTTAATCTACTTTGAATCAGTGAAGCACCTCTCATCCAATAAAAAGCTGCATCTATCCGATTTATCAGGATATTAACATATTTATAGAGAAAAGATTGATTAAACTCTCTCAGTGATTCATGCCGTGAATGAGAAGTATATTTATGCAAATTAATATTTGCTTCAGCTACTTGACCAAATCATCGATTACGGAACGAAGGAGAAATACAAGTGCGTGATGTCGTGGAGCAGCAAGCTGGCGAACAACCAAATCTCGATAGAAGCGCTAGCAACCAACGCGATAACGCACCAGTCGAGCAGCAACGACACCTCTGACGAAGAAGACGACGCCGACGAGGACGGCGACTCGCGCCCCGTCCCCTTGATCGACGTGTCGCAGAGGTGCGCTCAGTCATTTTCTCCTTCTTTCACTTTTCAAATGTTACCGCTTGTTTTAAATATTCAATTTATGTGTCATTTTGTGGTAGTTGTAATGATCAATTAGCGATTTCAGCCCGCAAGCGCTGCCGCCATCGATGCCGACGTTGGCAGTGACGACGTCGTCGTCGGCAAAGTGCGTCATTCCACTGGGAGAGTATCTGCAGAACACGATGAAGTTCTTGGAGACGGTGATTACGCAGAACGCGTCGCCGGATCACGCGCAAGCCTTTGTGGCGGCCGGGGGAATAGAACGACTGGTGAAGGTGACGGCTCTGCCGAATATGCCGGTCGAGTTCGCGCAGTCCACCGTCTGCCAGACGATCGCCGGCATCATGCGCTTCCTAGTTGTACGTTATTCGATTTCTTTATGCTTCTTTTTGCCAGAAGCTGAAATGGTCTTTTTCAGCAACAGACGCGCAATTCCTCCGTCCTCGACGCGCTCATCAAGCAGACGATCGACGCCGTCGTACCCCTCGCCCAATCCATCGCCAGACCCGTTCAACCCAACGGCGGCTCTCGTCTCGTTCAGGAGGTCCTCGACAGCGATTCCACCGCCTCCCAAACGGAACTCCCTATCCTCCGCCAGTTCGCCACGATGCAGTGCCAAGCTCAAGTGCTCGCGCAGATAGCCAAGACTGCCCTCAACAGCAACGTACGTCAACGGCGCTTAATTTTATGTTTTTGCTGTAAAATTAAGATTATCTTTAACATAAAATGGATCACGGATGAGTTATCTGACAGCGAGCCTTTGTTTTAGACTGAATTGAAAGCGTCGATCATTCGGCGGTGGATTGAGCCGGATATGGGCATGGCGCTGCTCGCCCACCTGCACGAACTCTATAGATCGCTGGTGTGGGAGAGCACCGTGATGCTCGCGCTCTGCTCATCCGGCTCGTCGCTCAACGGCTCCTCTTTCGGTTGTGATCAGGTCGAAGCGCTCAAAAAGATGGTCGCCGCTCACGGCTCCAAGACAGGTATGTATGCTTTTTGGGGTGAATGTTTTGAACAATTAATCGTTGCGGATGCTCGACCAGCGCTGATAAATGAATAAAGAAATGAACTAACTTTAGCCCAGAGTCGTTTTTTTTACTTTAGTTTAAGTCGTTCTTTTAGGATGTTTGTTAGGAGTTGGACAAAAAGAGAATGTGAAGAATTGGGAGAAGTTCTCTTATATCCGTATTGTACTGCGTTGCGTTAAGTAGACGCAATAGCTAGACTTCGATCAGTTTCATATCACGCTCTTTGTCCAAATATCGCTGTTAACATGTTCTTTTTCAGAATCAAAGTCTCAGCCAATGGAGGTGGACGAGCGCGCAGCATCCGCGAACGTTGCGGATGCGGTCGGAGGGGAGACGACGACGCGGCGCGGGGCTGCCAGCGGACAATCGGCGAATGAAAGTTCATCGACGAACCCGGCAGGAGATCCGACGTCGACTGGAAGCGCGGCCGGCGAAGGTGCTCAGTTCCCTACCCCCAGCCCTCTGCTGACCGAACTGAAGCCGCTTATTTCGTCTACGTCCCGCACCTACCGCTACCTATCCGATCTTTTCCTCACTCTGGCGAAGACTTGTTTGGGCGGATCGTCGCGATCGCGTCGAGGACATGCGCCCCCCGTCCAGCTCCCCCCGTCCGCCGACGCTCTGCGACTCGCCGATCTGCTCTTTGACGGCTGTCGTCGCGCCTTCGAATGGCGCCCCGTTGGCGCTACACCTCCGCGCAAGCTTTGGTATGTTTTTCAATACATTCGATTTCACCTATTTTACTTTAATAAAGACGTTTTCCAAATCAGACAGGACATTTTTGATGTTGCTTTGACTTGGGGAAAGTTCTGTTTGAATTAAAACATGTTCCGATGGGTTTTTAAATTGTCCTCATAAAAATGAAAATGTTTTAAACAGTAGTCTTTGTCAAATGCATGTTCATTATTAACGAACTTCAATGTGTAATCTGTTTCAGTATATCTTACGTGGTTTGCGTGACGACTTTCATCAATCCGCTGCTATTCGACGACCGCCGTCAGCCGTACTTGGTCATGTTGTCCAAGTTTTACTCCTCCGGATGCCACCGTGCCTTCATTTCGTATGCGTCTTGAACCGCTTACATTACCGTAACTCGTCAATTAGTACGATTTCTAGGTGCTTGACCGACGAATTGAACGGCGAAACACCCGAAAGCGATGGTAATGGTGCGTGCGCTCAATAGTTCCTTAAAAATTGACTAATAAACTGCGCGCTTTTCAGACGGCATCGAAGACGTATTGGAAGCGTGGTTGTTGCTGGTCGAACGCCTTGTCAACGCCAATTCACTAATGAATACGCCGCACAAAATCGGCATCGACTGTGAGGAAGCGGCCAAGTTTGACGTTCGCAAGTACCTCATGAAATGCCATCGGGTAAGCAAAGCGTTATAATTCGAATTGAATAGCAAGTTGGTTTATAAGCATGCCAAAATGCATTGACGACCGAGATCCGATTTGCCCGCTTGTTTTTGTGGAAAAAATTTCGAGGTGATCAAACGATGAAGATCGTATAAAATGCAGCGAATTAAAGTCACAGAATGCATATAAATAGATAACTCAAGTTGGTGTCCAACTCGTGTTTGTAGTTAACGTTTTGATTCACACGACGATTAATATGATGAACCTTTAGGACGTGTTCGAGCAGCTCGAGCGCGTGTTCCGCTTTATGCCAAAGACGAAGAGCGTGCGCGTGTCTGAGTTGGCGATCAGCGTGTACCAGGAGATACTGAAGGGCATGTCGTTGCTGCGGAAAGAGACGGTGGAAGAACAGAAGAAGCCGACGAAGCCGTGGCCCGATGAGCGACGAGAGCTGGAGCAGGAGATGGACCCGCAACAGATTCGAGCGGTTCGTTCTTCTATCTGTCTCATTTAATTGTGAATAATCATCCTACTTTCAGCTTACTGATATGGGCTTCGCCCGCGAGCTGGTCGTCGACGCCCTGATCGAATGCGGCTCCGTCGCCGAGGCCACCGAGTTCCTCATCAGCGGCGCCGGCGGACGTCGCGCCGGCCAGCAGGTGCCCCTCACCGAAGAGGAGCAGATGGAACGCGCCATCGCCATGTCGCTGCAGCAGTCGGACGACGCCCCTCTGATCGACCTGACGCAGAGCGACGCCGCCTCCGCCGCGCAGGCATCCACCGCTGCCGTTGGAGACGCGCCATCTTCCTCATCCTCCTCGGCGGCCCCTGCCGCGGCCGCTGAAGCCTCCGAAGCAGCCGCCTCCACCAGCGGGTCGCGCATTCCCTCTCTCTTCGAAGTGACGCTCATGAGCGACGACCAAGTGCGAACGATGACGGAGCGCTGCGTCGTCCCTCTCTGCCTACGGCTCATGGACAACTCGCCCGAGTTGGTCTACCGAACTGCCGACCTGTTGTCCGTCGTCGTCGACCACCTCGGCCACGACTGGATGCGCACGGCGCTCGTCGACGATCTGCTGGTCGGCCAGACGCGCGAAATGGCGCGCAAGTTGCTCTCGTCGGCTCCCGCCGAAGTGGAAGCGCTCGCCAAGTCGTTGTCCACTCGCCTTCACCTCCTCTGCTTGATGTTCGAGGAGCTCGGCCCGAGCTGCCTCAGGGCCGCCGTCGACGGCGACATGGTTACAATCGTCATCGATCTGCTTGATCAGTGCGTCGCCAATTGCCAGCTCGACTACTTCGCTAAGTATGGTTGTTTATCTCGTATCACGGCTGATTTTTTGTTTTACTCATTTATCGCTCTTTTCAGGTTAATCACTCCAGCGCTCTTGTGGCTCGACCTCGCCGACAAAGTCGCCACTTTGTTGAAGCGCAAATCCGCCGTGGACAAGGTACAATATTACAGTGTACCCTGTAACTGTACTCTGAGCAATGTACATTTGCAGATGTGCGACGCGTTCACATGGCGCTACTGGGAGCAGCACGACCGCACAGGCCTTGGCAGCCGATGGATCCCCTACTCTCCGACGGCGAATCGGACGCTGAACGAGGCGTTCAAAGCCGGCAAGACCTGCAGCCAACTGACGGTCGGCGGACGCGAGTACTTGGTGAACTTCATGGACATGTCGCAGATCAACATGGAGTCGAACGTGAAACGGCCGGTGGTGATTCTGCCGAAAGCGAAGGAGAAGGCGACGACGTCGGCGGGCGCGGACGACGCGGCCGCCGTCGGCTCCGAGTATCACCTGTCGGCGCAGCAGAGCGCCCGCGTCATCGTGCTGATGGTGCGCATCCTGGAGAGCAAGCACGTGGACGCCGACTCTCTGCAGGCGGCGATGCGTCTCTGCCTCCGTCTGACGCGCCACACCGCTCTCGCGAGCGACTTTGTCCAGCAGGGCGGCTTGCGCGCCCTCTTCCACCTCAAGAAGACTGATCGGCCCTTCCCCACCGCCTCGATCCTCGCCGCTCTGCTCATCCGCAACTGTCTCGAAGACGAGCAGACGCTGAAGCACACCGTCGAGAAGGTGATCCGCGCCGTCGCCAGCGGCGCGCACGGCCCCAATCGCTGGGACGCGAGGGGCGAGCGCCAGATCCGCGAGTTCTACTTCGCCATGCGCACGCTGGCGCCGCTCGCCAGTCGCAACTCGGACGTATTCATGAGCGTCGCGAAGCAGATTCTGCGTTTCGGCGTCGAGGCGCAGGACGGCAGCGATCGGAGGCAGTTGACGGTCGAGGCGGCCACGCCCGAGTACTCGACGGTGCTGCCGAACTCGCCGAGCGCCGGCGTGAAGGAAGTATTGTCGTTGGTGTTCTCACGCGCCGTCGACTGCTCGGCCGCCCACAACGACGCCCTCATCAGTCGTTCCGTCCTCCTGCGTCTGCTGGCCGAACTCGTGCGCAGCTACAGCTCAGTCGCCATCTTTATCGCCGAGCACCGCGAAGCCAACGCCGACAGCTCGGCGCTCGCCTCCCTCATCGACCACTCGCTCGTGCCCGAAGACATCAAGGATCAGGAGCAGGTCGACTGCGCCTCCGCCGTGCGCACGCTCGTCGCTACGCTCGCCTCCAGCAACCACTCGCCAAAGGCGCAGGAAGCGCTCGTGAGCGAAGTGAAGACCGCGCTGTACAAGGCTTTCGCCACGGCCGAGCCGGTTCGCAAGCGCAAGAAGATTGCCGCGATCGCCTCGCTCATCTTCCTCATGCGCGACTCGTGTCCCACTCTGGCGATCAACGGCCAGCAGGCGCCCAAACAGCCTTCCGTCCAGTCGAACAGCATGCTGCGGCTCTTCTACAAGAAGCGCATTTGTCTCGATCTCGCAAAGGCCCCCTGCTTTTTGGATCTGTCCGACAAGGACTCGATCGACGCCGTGAATCAAGTGCTGAAGACGCTCGAAGAACTCACGCGCACCATCAACGCGCCGTACGTTCAGCCGGCGGCGCCTGGCGCGGCCGGCGCAGCGACCGGCAGTCGAGCGGCGCAGTCGACTTCCGACGCGGCGACGGGACGGCCGCAGCAGCAGGAAAACGGGCAGGATCCACCGGTTTCTGTAAGTTAATTTAGTTGTTGAGAATATTTTTGATGAGAGCGTATGTTTGCAGTTGTCTTCGGAGACGACGGTGCTGGCTCCGGCCACGTACTCCACGTCGCTGACCACCACCGAACCGACCTCCGCGCGCCGACTGACCGCCCGCTCGAGCAGCTCGAACGCGTCCGAAGCAGCGAACAGTCGCACGGCGCCGCCCGCCCCGCCCCAACGTATGAGCAGCACCGAACAGCAGCAGGCGCAGCAAGTCGCCGCCGCCGAGTCGCACGAACGCGCCGCCGTCGTCGACGCCGACCACGATCAGTTCTTCTCGCACGCACGTCTCGCTGCTGTGCCTGGTTGGTTTTCTATATTTTTATCTTGGCTATTTGCACTAAATTCTTTACTGAGCTTATCTTGTTTACTATTCATTGTATTATTTGGATACTTTAACCTTACGTTGTATGATAGAATGGAACTTTGGGACTCTAATATTTCAAACTGCCCGAAATGGAGGCCGATTTAAAAGGGCTTTATTAAGTCATGTACAAGATACAATTTTGGCACCTTTTATTCTTTCAACAATTTTAGACGAAGACAGCGGTTCGTCGAGTTCGAGCTCGCAGATCGGAGAGGACGATGACGACGACGACGACGATGATGATGATGACGATGACGCCAGCACGTCGGACGAGGATGATGACAACGAACCCGAGGAGGAAACGGACGTTTCCCAGGAAGACATGGACGCTCACGAGGCCGGCCATGATGAGATGGAAGGAATTGACGATGACGGCCCCGGCAACGAAGCCGGCAGCGAACGCAGCGAGGACGAAGACGAATACGGCACTATCGAAGTCGACGAGGAGATGGAAGCGCGAGCCGCCGAAGAGGACGACCTCGAGTCGGTCGGCGAATTGGTAGGCTTTTCTTACTGTCCAGTCGTTTCATTGGGCGGTTTCATTGGACCTCGTTGGTGAGAGAAATGACGTCACTGCTTTGAATGTCGTACGATTAGAATGAACTGAGTCAGTTCGTCTTGCAGGGCGACGCTCCGCTTATGGGTGCTAGCGTGATTTTGGAGCAGATGGAGAACATGGACGAAATGGACGGCTTCGGCGTCGGTGGTGGTACACGTCTGTTCGGTATGCAATTGACTGATAGTGGCAGAATGAGGACAAGAATGTATCGTCGATTTGCAGTGCAAACGGCAGGAGGCGGTCACCTGGCGGAGATGCCGGCGATCGTGGACCGAATGCTGAACGGCGCGGGCGAAGGCGTAGATCTAGTCGCGCTGAACGCCGCGGGCGTCTCCGACCATCCGATGTTGCAACGGTCGCGCCACCTTCCAATGGGCGGCGCGCTCATGCCGCAGGGTGTCGGTGCCGCTAGCGCCGTCAGTCGTCTCCAGGACATGCTCGTCCCCTTGGCCAATGCAGGCGGCGCCAACGCCCGCATCCTACTCAGCAACGCCAACGGCGGCGTCGGCAACTACCGATTCGTCTTCGGCCCCTCGCGCCACCACCGCGGCTTCGGCGGCCTTCATCGCCAGGGCGCAGTGCGTCGTTGGCACCACTTGCCGATCGACAACAACAACGAGTTCTTACAGCGGATTCTCGAAGGCAACGCGGGTCAGCATTTGTTCGAGACGATTGTGGGACGCCATTCGCGCCTCAATGGACCCGATTACGAGGCATATGACGAACTTCGCGAGGATGGAGGCTTTGGAGCGGAGCGGCGAGGAGTCGTCGCGTCAGTACCCAGCGCTCTCTCTCGATGGTCCGACGAGGCCCGCATGCTCGACGGCGTCGGCGTTCAGTACCTGATGATCCCCCTGCGACAGGAACTCTTCGCTTACTTCGAAGAATTGCGCCTAAAACAGGTTGAGAAAGAGCGGAAGGAACGCGACTCGGCCGAGCAAAAGAAAAAGAAGGAAGCGAAAGCAAAGGCTAAGGAGGGAGAGCAGTCGTCGGCCGCAGCGGTCGATCCGGCGACGGACGCGCCTACGGCTTCGATCGCCGAAGCAGTGCTCGGTCAGGTTCCGGCCGTCGAACAGCCACTAGTGCAACACGAGGAGATTGTTGTCGAAGAGGCCGCTCCCGCTGTCGACTCGATCGAACCGATGGATACCAGTAAGATTTACTTTATAGTCGTTTATTGTGAGTGGGTGATAATGTTATAGAATCGTTAGGTTTTAGCGAATAGATATTTTTGGCGCTTTTTATTAATACCGGCAATGATTTTAGCCTCGCCACCTATCGACCAATCTGCCGAAACTATGCAGCAGAGCGAAACAATTGCGGACGCCGCGCAGCAACAAGCGGAAGCAGGCGCACGCAACGAACCACTGGCTGAAATTGCGCAGCAGAACGAGGCCTTCGCTGAGGCGCTGCGACAGGACGAACCAAATGCAGCCGCCGAACAACAGCAGCAGCAGTCGGCGGACGCCGCCGCTCAGCAGGAAGATCCCGCAGAGATCGCGCGTCGGGAACAAGAAGCCGCCGCCCTCATCGCACATCAGCAAGAAATCGAAAACTACCGACACATTCTTGGCGGTGCGTTCTTGTCCACTTCCTTCCAATGCTCTCTTCTTTCTAACTAATTCTTTTCTTTATCAATCAAAACAGTTATTCGTTTTTTAAAACATTAAAACATTTCAGATATCGACGTGCCCTTGGGCGTCGATCCCGCCTTCTTGGCCGCTCTGCCCGACGACATGCGCGCCGAAGTGATTCAGGACCATATTCGTCAGCAGCGGTTGCAGCAGCTGCGGCAAGATCAGCAGCGACGACAGCAGCAGGGAGCGGCAGCTAGCGCGCAGAGCACCCAGCCCGACGGTGCCGCCGCTTCCAACGACCGACAAGACAACGCGCCGGCGGGAGGCGTGGAAGTGCCCGAACTGGACCGAGAGTTCCTTTACGCGCTGCCACCAGAGCTTCAGGAGGAGATCCTCGCACAGCATGAACAAGCTCGACGAGTCGCCGAAGCTGCCGCGCTAGGGGCGCGAGAGCCCGAGCCCGCCGACCCCGCGGCTCTCATCGAATCCCTCCCTCCCAGCCTCCGCGCTCAGGTCCTCGCCGACGCCGACGACACCGTGCTCCAAGTGCTCCCGTCGAACGTGGCCGCCGAGGCGCGCCGACTGCGCGCCACTCTCGAACATCAGCACATGATGCGCTTCGCCAGCATGCTCGGCCCCAACGGCGGCATGCGCACCAACTTCGCGGGAGGACGCTATAGACAACTGGCCGGCAATCGCAACGCCGTCGGCGCCATGGCGGGAATGTCGACGCAAGCCGTCGTTCCCGGCCTTCAGCTGCTCGACAAGGAGACCCTCGCCGGGCTGCTCGTGCTCTTCTTCGTCGACAACACCCGACTGAACACCGGCCGGCTCCAGAAGATTCTGCGCAGTCTCTGCTCCCATCCGCCCACTTGCGACTATCTCATCTGGGCGTTGTTCGCCGTCTTCGAACGCCTCAGCTTGAAAGAGGACCAGCAAATGCCCAGCAGCGGCGGGCACGGATGGCTCGACAGCCTCACCGTCTCCACTGGATTGGGCAGTCGACAGCGCGTCTTCATGATCGGCAAGGGTGGACGCACCGTCAAGATTCACTCGCTAGTCGCCTCCTCCGTGTGCCGTCAGGTGCTCGACACGCTCATCTCGCTCGCTAAAGCCTTCCCCGGCCACTTCCTCCCCGCCGCCCTGCGAGCCAACGCCGATTCCAAAGCCAAAGACAGCAAAGAGCTCTGCGAACCACCCGATTCGATCGACTTTTGGCAGTTGGTGGCAAAGTACGTTTTATGGCGTTATCGGCGACGTTGTTCTTTGGCGTAACGGTTAGTGAGTCCGCGGGCGGAAATTGTGCACGCGGGTTCGAGGCCTTGCGAATGACGATAAAGAGATAGGGACATCTGATTACTCTGATGATCACCATCTGATAGTAGACCTGACGCTTTGGCTTTTTTGTTGTTTAGATTATTCTTTTTTTGCTATTTTATTATATTCCGTTAAACACTGCCGTATTTAGGTTGAATACGTCGCGCGACGCGTTGGCCCCGTCGGCGTCGCTATCCCGAGTGAAGCAGCAAGGGTCAATGTTCGCGCTGAACGAAGAGTCGACGTGCGACTCGCTCGAGGCGGCACCGCTCGGCCGACTCATGGACCAGCTCGACCATCCCGTCGTCAGGGAGACGGGCAGCTTGCAGGATCGCCTGCTTCGGCTGTTGTCGCAGGTGGTGATGACGCTGCCCGATGACACCACCTCCCGAATCGGCCCTGGCAAGGGCGGCGAGGATGGCGGTGAGATCGAACCCCACCTCGTCAAGCAGCTCAGCGCTGTTGTCGGTGTAAGTCTGATTAATTGAGTGATTGGAAGGACAATTCATTCATATTATTCGCTTTCAGGTCATTACCGAAGGCGAGTGCAGCGACGAAGGACTGAACGACGGCCGCGTGCTGCTCATGGAAGCCGTACGCGCGCTCGGCAGCCCCACCGGTCACTCGGTCTACCAGCTGCTCTTCACCTCCGCCGTCCGCCTAGGACGCAAGTTGCTGCCGCAGATACGCCAACTGCTCGAAGAACTCGGCTCGGTGGCGGTCGCTGAAGACGCACCGAGCACGTCGTTGTCGCGCGAGCAGGCGCTCAAAGGCGTCGCGCAGAACCGCTTCGACGGCTCCTCCATCGTCATCCAAGGCCAGAGCTCGGCTCGACTCGGCGCCGTCGCCGGCAACTGCCAGGAACTCCAGCTGCCCGCAGTTCGCGCGCTGACGGACAAGTTCGCCGCGCAGCATCTCCTCCTGCGCACTCTGCAGAGCATTATTCGCATGCGAGAGACGATGAAACAGCGGAAGGCCGCCAAGGCCACCGCGCAGCAACTCGCCGAGCAACAGCGAACGGCTGCCGCTGCATTGGAGCAAGGAATCGCCGTCGATCGGACCCCTTCGGTCGACGCCGACCCCGCGTCACTCGCCGGCCTCGCGATGCCGCCGCCGCCGCCTCCCGCAGCCGCCGACGCCGCCGCTGCTGCTTCTGAAGCAGCGCCGTCGACCGCCGACGCGGACACGGCGGCCGTTGAAGATCGTCTCGAGGAGGCGCCGTTGAGCGACTTGCTCATCGAGCTCGACCCCCTGTGGGACACGCTCAGCGACTCGCTCGCCCGACTAGCCGACGCGTCCGACCCTCACGCCGTCTTAGTGCTGCAGCCCGCCGCCGAAGCCTTCTTCCTCGTTCATGCGAGCGAAACTAAGAAAGAACCGACCGCAGAGGTATGTTTTTTCTTTCAAGTCTATATTTTCCTTAAACATTTTTGATATTTAAGTCATTACATAGTTATAAGAAGCGATGCATTTGAAAACGATATAGTTTAGTTTTAATCGAGAAGTAGATGATTTTTCTGATTCGCCAGTGTGCAGTTTTTATCTCTGAGGTGGTACATGATATTTGGGCAGAATCTCAAAGTTATGCAAGTTGAATTTAATTTGAAAAATATTACAATTAAGGCTAAGATTATATGAACACTGTTGTTTTTCAGGAGCAGCATCAGCTGCAGCAGCAGATTTCTCAGCAGCCGGCGTCACCGCTGCCGGGTGACTCGATGAGCAGCTCGACATTGTTGCTGAGAGACGGATCGGTAGTCGCCAATCTTCCTCCAGATACTCATAAACTCGTGTCTTTTGCCGGTATGTACAAGAGTACTTTGCAACCACCGCCTCAACCTTACGATTACTAATTGCAGAGAAACATCGACGTGTGCTCAATCAAGTCCTCCGCCAGTCGAACAACAGCTTGATCGACGGCCCCTTTGCCATCCTCACCGAATTCCCCAAGCTGCTCGACTTTGACGTTAAGCGGCGCTACTTCCGCAAGGAAATACAGCGACAAGACGAGCGAATGCGGTTAGTTTTAAATGAAATAATAGCGTTTAAGCATTGCGATACTTTAAAGGCGTCTTTCTGTCATCCTTAGCTATGGGGAATTTAGAGTTTACTGTTTATAGGTGCTGATCATGACAATTTATACCGTGATTACTTTATCACAGAATAGTCTTTGTTACACGAAGCTAAAAATAATTCAGAAAATGATATATTGGGATTAGGAAGAGCACATGTCTCTTTTAATAGTCAAATGATAGTGACACCCATAATCGAATATTACGAGGGAGGATTTTTCAGACGAGAAGACGTGGCGGTGCGCGTACGCCGTTCCCACTTGTTCTCGGACAGTTTCCGCGAGCTGTTCCGTCTGCGCGGCCCCGAATGGAAGAGTCGCTTCTACATCATCTTCGAAGGCGAGGAGGGTCAGGACGCCGGCGGTCTCTTGCGCGAATGGTTCGCCGTCATCACTCGAGACATCTTCAACCCCAACTACGCCCTCTTCATCACCGCGCCCGGCGATCGCGTCACTTACATGATCAACAAGGCGTCTCATATTAATCCCGAACATCTGGAGTACTTCAAGGTTTGTTTTATTTGCTTTTCGTCAGCGCTTATGCTCTAGGGTTTATGCTATGAAATTGGCAGGGTTGAGTTGCAGTACGGCGTTGACGGCGCGGATTTGAAACAATTTCTCAATTATTAATAGTTTTATAAAGTAGGCACGGCGATTAACGCTATACTTGGGCCAAAATATGTCTCTGGTGAGACGAATAATATTTATAAATAAGTTTATACTAATATTTCATGATTTTTAAATTTAAAAGTGAATGATTGTTATTCGACCGACCTTAAATGTTAATTTCAGTTCGTCGGTCGGCTCATCGCCAAAGCCATCTACGACAACAAGCTGCTGGATTGTTACTTCACCCGCGCATTCTACAAGCACATTCTCAATCTACCCGTGCGGTACGATTCGAACTCGCAGCATACGATATAGAACATGCAATCAACCATTTCGTTTCAGATATCAAGACATAGAATCGGAAGATCCCGGTTTCTACAAGTCGTTAGAATTTTTGCTCAACAACCCGATCGAAGATTTGGGAACGGAGTTGACATTTAGTCTGGAGGTATGATTGATGATGGAGATCGATTGAGTGTACTATATTGTACGCTTCAGGTAGAGGAGTTTGGTGTCCGAGGAATGCGCGAGCTGAAACCGGGCGGTAGCCAACTTCTGGTGACCGACGAAAACAAGCACGAGTACGTCAAGCTCGTGTGCCAGATGAAGATGACTGGTAAGAATTTATTTTGTAACTTTTCCCGTGCGGCTTAATTCATAAAACAGTAGCAATTACAACCGCGGCGATTGGTTAGAAAACTAGAAATAATCATAAATAATAGGAAAATGATCATACCGTTTTACAGCTTTTTGAAAACAAATCATAGGGATGCGGCGTGTTTTTGAGATAATTCGAGACCTTATTCGCTACTGTCAACGTTAAAAATTCAAGATTACGGTTAATTAAAAACTTATTCAACTTGCTGTCATATTTTTATTAGACTTGAACATTATGGTTACAAATGCTTACTTCACTTGACGTATGTAAACATGACCCCTCATAGTACACGTATTTGTGTTTCATTGGCCGACGATTCAGGTTCGATTCGACGACAGTTGGACGCGTTCCTCGAAGGCTTTTACGAGCTCATTCCCAAGCGACTGATTTCCATCTTCAACGAGCAGGAGCTCGAGCTGCTCATATCCGGCCTTCCCAACGTCGACATCGACGACTTGCAGGCCAACACGGAGTATCGGTCGTACACCAAGACATCGCCGCAGGTACTTGTTGATTTCGCTTACTCTTCGAGTGGAACTAGAGTGTGTCGTGGCTGGCACCATAAAGTGAACCTGTTAATCGGTGCCCCAGGAGTTATGCGAAAATCGATTACTCTATCCCGTAGAAATTCTGCGAGAGCGGTAGTTTGAACGTTACTTCTAACAGTCATTGCTAGACAATCGATCCAATAGCAATAATTCGACATTTTTCGTTGTCACGCATTTTATGACTAATGCAATTGAACTTCGCGCAGAACATTCACGTTACGCTGACGTTTACTCGATGAGTGTCTGTGACGCCGACTCGTTTTCGCGCCACATCGACAGTTCATATGAAAACGTCCGCCTGTTTCAGATCCAGTGGTTCTGGCGGGCGCTGCGCTCGTTCGAGCAGGAAGACCGCGCCAAGTTCCTCCAGTTCGTGACGGGCACAAGCAAGGTGCCGCTTCAGGGCTTCGCGTCTCTCGAAGGAATGAACGGCGTGCAGAAGTTCTCCATCCACTTGGACTCGCGGTCGACGGACCGTCTTCCGGCGGCCCATACTTGGTTAGTGATCTCACCTTATGCTGCCCTGTTTGCCCCTATTAACATAATGGTTTTCATATAAAAAACGAACTTTGGAGACTAGTTTTGTTGATGGTATTGTGTTTTCTCGAAAATTTCATCCCCCCCTCCTGAAGTCTAATTTCGAGGCGGAAACGATTTTATGAGAAACGGCGCGTCTTATGCTCATCAAAAGTCCAAAAGTTTTATATGAGACAAAGAGAAACCGAAATTTCGAAGACGGAACAGTTTGATGATGGGGAATAAGTGAAATTTGGATGATAAAGAAGTCTCAGCCTCCTAAAGTTCAACTGATCATTTGATTATGTTTCAGCTTCAACCAGATTGATCTGCCCCAGTACGAGTCGTACGACAAATTGTGCAAAATGCTGCTCATCGCCGTGCGCGAATGCACGGAGGGATTCGGCTTCGCCTGAGCTGTCTTCATTTCGGGTTTATTGTAATCGCCTATTCTTGTTCTATACTTACTCGAGCGCGGCAATCGCTATGTGTTAATTGACCGTGAGTGATGATTATCGCGTGCGCGCCATTCGTGTTCAAGCGCGTTTTCGAATATTTCTACTTGGCCCGCCGGCCTCACTGTGCTTCTCTTCGCGCCGAAAGCGGTCAGTCGACCGCTTTCGGACTCCGTCCACTTCGGGCAATACGTGGTGATTGGCTTGGTTAACGACGTTTCGCGTTTTGTTGCCACGGTTGTTTTTCGTGTTGATTGATTCCTCTCGATCGATAAACAGCGGTTACTATTCGTACTGTCACACACACACATACACACACGGTTCTCATATTTTTATCAACCGAGCGTGATAACTCTTTGCCTCGATCGTAGTTACTTTTCTTGACGCTGGGAATTTAGAACAAGGCGCAATAGTATGATCTCGGGAATAGCTTAACAGAGTTCCACGATCTGCAGATAAATTGATCGGTCATAGCGATAATCGTGGTTCACCTTCAACGAAAAATATCTGAACGATATTTAAACGTATTCTTGCAGTTTACCAAAAACTCAAAATATTGAATGCGGCCTTGTGTTGGCTGCGTCCCCTTTGCAATGACGAGGTAGCATCTAGCAAAAAGTTGAAAATACGCAACTGGAGCAATACTGCCGGTTCTAATTCTCAAAACGATTTGAAGCTCTCAAATAAACTATTTGACATCGAAACTACCACATAAACTTCGTGAGACATACTGCAGGTTTGTAAGAGATACGATATCAAACGAAATATCCGCATGCGCTGCCTTAATTCCCTCAATGCACTTTTCCGCTCGTTGTTGGACATTTACTACGCAACAATTTTTCGCTTTTTCTGTTGCTTAACAAGCAGAGAGGAGTGTTTGGACGATGCGCTAGATGTTCAACCTCACTCCCACTCACTAGGCAAATTTTATGCAAATTATGGAGCTATTTATTTTTCAAAGTGAAAAGCACCTAATACTTGTACTTTTGCCAGGACATAGTTGATTCTCATATTTTTCCATCTTATCTCGCTCTCAGAGTATCCCAACCATTTTCTTTAGTTCTCTGAAAGTTTTCTCATTGCCTATTAGCATTTCGATTTGCAATTTATTTCTCTAAGTTCTTGATTGCGAGGCCTTTACTCTTTGATCTTACGCTTCTGAGTAACAGAAAAATTATCATGGAATCATGTCTTTATTTGTCATTTGATATTTTGCCGTATAAGACCGATCCTTAACGCAGATATCTTGGGTTTCCATCTTATGATAATAAAATATTGGGTGGGGGGATGCAAACTGTATGAAAGTCTATATAGGGAGAGCGAAACGCTGTTCAGTCAACATTCTGCACATTCGTGGTAATTTCCTTCCATATCAGTGTCGTTTGTAGAGATGTGTTTGCACTAGGGTTTCTGAGAAAGCGCGCTCAGTAATAGAATTTTTAGCTCACATCGGTTTCGGTCATTCTTCTAGCTCAAGATTAACCCATTCAACGTGTTTGACCAAAAATTCGGAATTTCTTTCTTGGCCAGCTTTCTCAATCGTTTCTTTGTTCCTTTCTTTTAGTCTGATGCCATAATGGTCATCCAAAATAATAGTAATGCTCACAAGTGCTGGCAATTTTTGTGCTGTTTGAGTTAAATTTACAGTCACTTCTTCCTCACACCAGTTCAGATATGTAGTACCTGCATTCTCAACATTCATGATATATATTTTTTGAATACGTTCACATTTTTGTAAGTGGTGTAAAAATTCAGGATAGATTTCATGTGTAAAATAGTCAATAGTAAGCGTCAAATATTTGACGAAACTGTTCCTAATTTGATCTGTAATTGACTGCCATACTGGCAAATCAATTGTGCATTTCTTGAATTCCACAGCCTCGATGGCTGGTAATGTTGTAATATGAACGATTGTGCTGCTTTCAATCGTACAATATTTAAATTTCAGATTTTCTAGGGTGGAACAATTTATGAATGTCAAGTAAGAATTGGCTTTAAATGGGCAACTCTCAAATGATAACGAGTGGAGGTTCATCAAATTACTAAACGATAACATGTCATTTTGACCAATTTTGTGTTTCCATATTTCAATCTCCATGTTTTTAACTTTGTTACACTTTTGCAAGTGCATCAAGTATTCGTTATTGAAATATTTTTCAAACATCAGTTTCAAACATCCCACAGAACTATTTCTTATTTGATCTGTAATTGACCGCCATGCTGCCAAATCAGTTTTGCATTTAAGGAATACCACAGTGTGGCTTGCTGACAAAGTTGCAATACCTAGATTTGTGCTGCTTTCAATATCACATCGAATGAACTTCAGATATTTCAGGGATGGACAATTTCTGATGGACAGCTGAGAATTGGCTTCAAATGTGAAAGCATATAATTTTAGTGAGTGGAGGTTCATCAAGTCACTGAATGAGAACAGGTCACTTTGATAAATTTTATAATTCTGAATTGTAATATATATTTTTTTAATATTATTGCATTTTTGCAAGTGGATTATGAAATCGTTTTTGAAATCATTCCCCCAAAACGTCAGCTTCAGATATCTGACAGAACTATTTCTTATTTGATCTGTAATCGTCCACCATGTTGCCAAATCAATCTTACATTTGACTAATACCACAGTGTGGATTGCTGCCAAGCTTGCAATACCAAAGTTTATGCTGCTTTCAATATCACATCGAATGAACTTCAGATTTTTCAGGGATTGACAATTTGTGAATGACTGCTGAGAATTGGCTTCAAATGTGCATTTATGAAATTCCAATGAGTGAAGCTTGATCAAGTTTCTAAATGATACCATGTCATTTTGACGAATTTTGTATTTCCATATTTCGATCTCCATTTTTTCAACATTTTTGCAATTTTGCAAGTGGATTAGGAATTCCTTATTGAAATCTTCCCCAAATGCCAGCTGCAAACATTTGACAGAACTGTATCTCATTGCATCTGTAATTGATTGCCATGTTGTCAAATCAACTTTGCATTCAGCAAATTTTACAATGTCAATTTCTGGCAATATTGCAACACCAAAAATGGTGCTGCTTTCAATTTTACCATTACTGAACTGTAGATTTCTCAGAAATGGACAATCGGTGAAGGACAACTGAAAATTTGCTGCAATTGTGCATTTTTTAAACAAAACAGTGTCAATTACTGGCAGCGTTGCAATACTAAAGGTTGTGCTGCTTTTAATTTCACATTCACAGAAATGGAGATTTTTCAGGGATGGACAATTTTTGATAAACACCTGAGAGGTGGCTTCAAATGTACATCTCCAAAATGTCATTGAGTGGAGCTTGATTAAGTCTCTGAATGCGAACAGTGTTCGATTGGACATTTTGGGTTTGATAGCAGATTCATTATGTATAGATGTATCGTTCAATACACTAGATTCATGCATTGCACTATTCGGTTTGCCATTCAATGTAATTTTTTGCACGTTTTTGCATTGTGTGAAGAACCAATTTAACACCTCGTTGTTGAAGCCAGCCGTTGTATTGAATGCATCAAATGTGATGTCTAGGCTGATATCAGCTATTCTCTCGAAATAATATTTGCCTTTCTCTGGCTGTATTGGCAATTTATCTGACAAAATGATCCGTAAAAGAAATCTCTCGAATTCAGTCATTCTATTTTTTGATGTAACCAATTTAGAACTAGGTAACAACCATTGACTTGTCGGATCATTTGAACAGAAGCAGTAGAATGCAGCAAGGAATTCTTGGATGGTCCTATGTGGAAAGAAATATGAGGTTGCCAGTTTGAATGAATTGTCATGTTTCTTTTCTTTTCTCAATAATCCAACCTGTTCGATAATAGGTTGCAGATCAAACTGAGCGCAATCTGAAGGTTTAAATACACTCTTCTTTACTTTGTGCAATGCCATGTTGCCAAGACCATGAATCTGGGGAAAGTGAAAGTAATGTTCTTGAATGGTTTCAAACTTGTCACTACAGCCGTTTTGATATTCAAAGAGAGCTGGGATATCGCGATCAGGGAAATCTTGTTGATGCCTATCAATGAGCCACCATATGATATTACAGTACAATTCCAGGAGTGTGCCGTCAATGATTCTTTCATGTACCAGGCAAATGAAAGTGAGAAATAAAGGTATTTCGGCAAGTGTGTTCAAATTTTCATTACTGGCAAGTAAATGGAGAACTGCTGCAATGTTTTTTTGGTTATCAATCTTTGACGAGAGAAAATGATTATATATGTATTTCTCTTTCTGTTGCTTTGTTGTAAATCCAAGAACTTCGGCAAAAACGAATCGCCCTTCACGCCCTCTATGATGTGATAAATGTCCTTTTCTTGTGGTAATGACAGTATCATAGAAGAATTGCTTGTTAATCGTTTTTTCATTTATATATGAGCTGAATTCTGAACACTGTTTTTCCAGTGATGATTCATCATAACCATCCAAGAGTACCAAAATATGATGCTGTTGGCAAAACTGCTTATCATTCAGTAAAAGTGCTAGTATTTCGGTATCCTTTCCGTCTAAATGTTTGTCTAAACCACCGAGGACCAAATCGGCAATGCTTGTAAATGTCTTTTCACGCACCTCGCGAAATTCAGTATATAAAACAAGATCATAATGCAGCAGTTTTTGTTTTCCATCTGCCCATTCATAAGCCAGCCGTCGCATTAGAGACGTCTTTCCAATTGCTGGATCTCCTTCGATTATCAGCATTTTGACTCTGTCGAGTGCCCTCTTAAGCAGTTCTGCATGATCTTCTGTTGCTAGCGAATCTTTATTTTCTTCTTTTAGCGCCAAAGAAACCCAGGTGTTTTCAATGTCAAATGTGAAAGGTAACGAGAAGGGGTAAACTTTTTGGAATCTTGTCAAGTAACTTTCTTTTAATGATTGCTGAGCGCTGAAATATGAATTTAGGATTAAATCTTAAGATTTTCTACGAAATCTGTACAGTTAATATAAGATGTTCAAGGTATCTGGTGTAAAGACTGGCAATACTGAATTGCAATGAAAGGAGTGGTGCTTACAGAAATCTTTTTTTAAGTGTCTTAATATTGTTTAAAATTTTAAACCCACAGCGATTTTGAGTGCACTCTTTTCGCTTTCCGTTTGACCAATGTTCAATAAAAGTCTACCTATTTAATAGTGCAAAATTTCTTTAAATATTCGGCACGAATGCTTCGAATATGTAATATTATGTATCAAATATTTCAAATAACCGAGGAATTCAATATTTTGAAATAAGATCCATACTCATATTCGTATTTTGCATTGTTTCGCGTAGTGAATTGTTCTCATTCAGTTATTAATAACTGTCAATCAGTCATTTATACTAATTTTGCACCGTTGTCTGTTAAAGGCCGGAGCATACTTTTTTAACGCACGCCGCTGCGGCGTGCGGCAACGACCAAATACCAAGAGTGTCTGCCGCAAGCCGCATGCCGCAACGGCGTGCGTTAATTTGGAACATACTTCCGCCGCACGCCGCAGAGATTATTGATTGAATCGCAGCGCGCTTGCAATTTGGCGCATACTTCCGCCGCACGCCGCAACGGCGTGCCGCAAACTTTTGCGTCGCCGCAAGAGTTGAAAGTTTTCTACTTTTGCGGCGTGCGGCGTGCGGCAAGCGACTAAATTTGGTTGATTTTCATCGATTTTGTTGATTTTTTGCTGCTTTAGTGTGTTTTTAATTCGATTAATATTTTTTTTTCACATTTTTAATTGGTTTCCGCGCATTTTAGAGTAGTTTGAACGTTTTTAGGGCATATTTAGTGGCACTGTCGTTGCGCCGCAATAGTCTGCGTTTAAATTTGGCGCATACTTTTGCCGCAATAGTTTGCGGCGTGCGTCGTTGCCGCAAGAGTTTGCGGCAATGCCGCACGCCGCAAACTATTGCGGCAACGACGCATGTTGCTGCCGCAAACTTTTGCGGCAACGACGCACGCCGCACGCCGCAGCGGCGTGCGTTAAAAAAAGTATGCTCCGGCCTTAACTACCAAATTAAATTGCCTTATTTCGTTAAAATGCAACACTGTTAGCAGGAATAATATATTTTCTTAAAATGGTTATAACATCAGTAAATGCTTTCATATATTGCGGTTATTACTACTTTTTGGTCCATTTATCTATTGGAGGTGAAAAAATGAATCTTTCACGGAGTGTGGGGACGAAAATGAATGAACGGAAACGTTTCAGGAGGATGGGGTTGAACGGGCTTACTCGTAAAATACCATAGTAACACCCAAAGTAGTGTGATTATTAAAGTAATCGAATAAAATAATCGTTACTTTCGGAATGAAGAGGAGTTTTCATTGATATAGATGTGTGATGCACGCAGTTTTCCTGCCAAATGCTGTTGTCCTGTTTCTTCTAAAGCGGTCAAAAAACAAAGAAGAGCATCGGGGCCTCTCGTCATTACTAAGTCAATAAGTCTTCGATTTGCATCATACGACGTTTTTGCAGCCTGAAGAAAAAATAAAATAAACTAATAAACATGCAAAATACTCACTCGTGTCTCAGCAGCCTCCACATGTGTGATGATTTTTTTGCTTTCCAAATGAGTTGAAACTTCTTTTGCGGCCATGTCTGTACATAGGACCACAAGATTTTTTGTTAAACAGTCAACGTCTATACGATTTTTATCTATCAGCGGTACGTCTAGAGCAATTGCACTTTCCGTATCTTTTATATTTAAGTCAGAAGTTTTTCTCTGGTAATCAGGTATTGGGGTATTTTCTTTGTCACCAGCTGAACTTGTCTTTGTCATTTGCTCTGCCTCCATTTCATTATACTTAGCCTTATCAGAAAGCTGATTGGAACTACGACTATTATCTTTCTCCTTATTAGAAATACTATAACATTTTCCCATGACGAATTTTGAGAAGTTCAGGAGAGTATATCGACCAGTAGGAATAGTATAATAATTACTGCCTTCACAGCTACCTGAATGTTCTGTGATGCAATTAGTTGAGGTTCGTTCACATTAGAGACAAATTCAATTGGTTAAGTAGTCAGTTAAGCACTTGTTAACTTGAGAAAAGCGACTCCTGAAATAAGGTTACTGAATTTTTCGCAAAAATAACATCTCCAAAAATACTTACCACTTCGCGTTCAAATAAACTTTGTTATATAACATGCACAGCTGTACACAAAAGCGATAGAAAGATTAGTTGCCCACAAGCCGCAATATATCATTTGATAAAATCGGCTGATAACATGAATGGGAGCTTATGCAGTGATTAAACATTCACTACGCTGATATATTAACCGTTAGAAATTGACTACCGAATTCAAATTATTAACCTCATGCTAAATTTGTTTTACTCTACTTTTAGTACTTGCTTTTTGCATAAATAATAAAATAAAATAAAATAAACTGCTCCCTATTGCGCTTCCCGATCTGCGCAAAATATTATGGCGAAATGAGTCAGATGCTGAATACTGCTACTAAGTGATTCGCAAGTACTTGCAGAATATGCCACTTAAACGGGTGACAACGTAAAATATTGAGACGCAGAATTACATCAACGCATCAACACCTACAATATCAAGGAAAAAAATATGGAAGTTAAAAGATGTGTGGCTAGTGATACGCCGCTTGCATTGCACGTCTCCGCCTTATTCCATATAAAATTTTCGCAAAAGGCTCGCTATACGTGGGTTGCGGGAACCGAGGCCTAAAAGAATAAATGACCTAATCCTAAAATAATTTCTAAAAAATTTCGTCTGTTCACGTTTCATCAATACCGATGGGGTATCATAACTGTTCTTTGAGCACGTCCCCCTTCGCTAGGCAATATCGTCGTTGCGTGTACCAGCTGTAGTGGCATCTTTTCATCTTCATTATCGTTTGCTGAGCGCTACCGATAAAGACAAGACGTTGCTAGAGAAATTTTGGTATAAGACGCTCGAATCAATTTAAATATATGGTAACGCTACTAATTAAATATAGTAGACGGCTGTTGACAGAAGTTATGTAAGTCAGACTGTGGCGTATAACATTGCAGGCGCTATATGTTGCGAGCGGACGACTCATACCAGAGTTAGTGCCACAACCATCTTTCCCAAACTCGACATTGAAGTGTGTAGATATAAGAGTACTAAAATGTTGCTAATTCTTATCGTGCACACTTTTATTGCCTCTCGCGTCCTCATGATTTGTCTTTGTGTTGTTGCTTTTTGACGCCGCTTAAATAAGACACCAGCCGCGGTGAACATTTTTAACGATTCAATTTATTGATACTTTGCAAGTGGCTGCTCTCTGATTTGAAAAAGTTCTCTTATACGAGTTTCAACTCATCCAGTATCTGAGCTGACTTTACCCTTTTTTCCAGAGTTGCCATATAACCATTCATTTGATTTTTGACTTTACTCATTCTCTAACAAAAGCATTGTATAGAATATTGAGATAGTTTCATGAAAAGCCCTCATCAATACCACCTTCTCACATTCACCTTTGACAAAACAAATAAAGCTGAATTAAACCAAGTAATACGCAAAGCAGAACTGTTAGCCTTCTTCACTGTTTCAGTATTCCATTCCATCTCTAATGTACCAATCGTACGCGCTGTTCACAGTGACATTTCCGGCAAATTTAGGATCTTCTGGCGAGACGGCGTATATCTGACAATCGCTGGTCGTCGGATTGAAGGCCAGCGAGATGCAAAACACGCTGAGATGGCATTGGAGAATGCAAGCCGGCTTTATGCCATTCGTTTGTGCGATTCGGTAGGCAGCATTTGTGAATAGTCCATGTCCTCTTTGTGAATAATTCCACGTAAGAGGGGCTGAAAGAGTGAGAAGTGCGTGTATTACAGGAGATCACATACAAGCTGCAGTCCAATCTGTTACAATGAAAACGAAAAAAATGGAAAAAATAGTATCTGATACCACTGAACGGTGATATGGATAAAAGAAGATTAAACGTCTCAATAGCAGTTTACTCACTCTTTTCCCTCCACCGAAATGAATATTAGTCAATTAAAGTTCACTTAGGGGTGTAAATAAATAAAAATAGAGCTAATATAACCCGCATGCTGACCACAGTGTTTTGGCGGCGTCGTTGAAATATAGACATTGGAAGTAAAAGGATATTTTGTATTTCTATCTACGAGGAGGCAGAGATGGATGCGAGGCGTATGGGGGGATGCATAGTTTCAATCTTTAAATGGAGATTATTATGTTTTCACCGAGAAGTGACTAATTTTTAAGAAAAGGTCGTTAACCCGAGGATTTCATTTCCAATTAGCAAATGATAGGACAGGATTACGAGTCGTTGAGGGATACACAGGCACATATATCAGATTAACATCCACTAAAGCGCCCACTGGTGTCCACCTCTGCGCCGCGAGGTGTGCTATTCGATAAAGGGCCTACACTCCATCATCCTGAATAGAGTGAAAATAGTTTATTCGCTCACCAAACTGACAAATGATGGCCATTGGAGCAGCGCCGTTGCTAAAACCCGTCATATCGGCGCTCACGTCGGTAACTCCTAAATTATATTCCATCCATGCTGCATTCTCCGTTGGCCCATTGCCCGGCTCACTGGATCCCCATGCAGTATTTGCCATAATGGCAGGAAACTTGGCATATTGTCCATTTGGCAGAAGTGTTTTCCACTCCCAGGTTGTTGTTGAAACGTTTCGATTTAGAGCGATCCATATATACAGCAGGCTGGCCTAAAATATTTCTCTAGCTATTTCTCTTGATCATACTCATCAAAAGTTTTGTTGCTACCACGACCCAAATCAGAGAAGAATGATCAAGTTAAAATGGGAAATATTCTTTTCGATTGGGAAAACGATCTATTTGAATTAAAAGGTATATTTTGAAAATGAAAAGGCTTAATTAAAAAACAATAAAGTGACACACAATAACCTTTTCAGTAAAGATTGCTAAATAAACATTTCGTCGTTTTTTCAATAGTTTTATTTTTTCTTGATTCGACGTGCTTTCACAGTGAAATCTTACCGATGTAAATTTAGTTTTGAATGTACTGAGCGCTTTATAGGTGACTCCGACTGCCAGATTGCCCTTAGGGCCGCACTTGGTTTGAGCGTCGACTAGCTTGAGCGAATTTGGACGCCAAGTAGATTCACGGTAGGAAAGGAAACACCAGCCACCTACTTGGTACGAATTTGCGCTATCACTCATGCAGCCATCGTAAGCTGAAAATAGGATATTTCGACCGAAACTTCTGCCTTTCAGTTGTAAGATAACAAAAAGAATGACTTTCGGCATCTATTTCATAAAACTACGATACACCTTACGCGCTTGATGCATGATTTTATATCACAATAATACTGCTTACTTAAGCGCGATATTTTTTCTCTAGAAACGCCAGTATTGTCGAATAAATTAAGAAAACTGTATAATTATAAACACAGTCTTACAGAAGTTCATATGATATATTTGAAATTAATTGTGCTTCAGATCTGATTTTTCTTCAGTAGTCAGTTAGTATTAGGCAGAATTGTACTTGTGCACGTAGGGCGTCAAAGAAGCTATATTCGACAATATGTGGCGTTTCTTTGCCGTATGAAATGAACTTACTCAGAACGGCAGCATGGAGGCGACAGTCGTAAATGAGAAGTAACAGTACAACACGAAGATTGATGAAGTAAGAGCGATTTTTGCAGCTAGCCATTGTCAGCCTATAATGAAATGATTAGTTTCTTTGGGAATTATGCACTTTAAGGCCTACATTTTGAGCACTCAATTGCTCATTTTTCTATTTCGTACAACTTTAATTCTCCATCTAATGCTCAATGCTTAAGACTCGGGACTCAGTTCCTTTTATGACAACCATCTTTCTCGAACAGAATGTTGAAAAAGTTTTAGGACAGAGTCCCCCAAATAAATTATGAAAATTTCGATTAAGATTCCATCTTCCACGTCTTCTATATGAATTTCTGGCGTAAGTTAAGCTACGGTACCTACCTTGAAATCCGTGTATTACAACAAGCCGCCGCGCTCAAACAATCTGATCGCTATACTGTTGACATCGACTTCCTTCTTCCATAGACGCAGGTGCGCAGTCAGTTGCACAGCGACAGTTTGTCGAAGCGCGTTTATTAGCGACGGTTGCTCGGTGCTCTGTCGATTTTATATCTGCCGAGCTGATGTCTTTTCTATCTAATGTAAAGCAGACGATTGGTTATTGCTAAAGCACTGCGCGACCTATGTTCGAGGGACATGTGCAGTGGTCTTGCTTGTGACCCGGAAATGATTAGTTTTTTGATCGAGTGTGGCGCTTTTGATCAACATTGATGAGAAGTCAAGTCCGCTTTAAAAGTGTTATAATTGATTTTGAATATCAGACAGAATGTGTGAGCAAATATCTTAATATTACCAACAACGTATAAGTAGCTAGCTCTTTGACTCTGCATATATGCCTCGCTGTTTTCTGATGTCGAAATAACGGTATTTTATAATATGTAAGACAGCAAACACGATAACATTGGACAGACATTAAAAAGACCCGCGAGACAAGCATTTTTAAAAGAACTGAGCAGTTACAATTTCTTCCGTTATTATGATAGAGAAAGTAGAGGGCGTCATATTTTAGTCTTATAATGGGCCTGTTTCATAAAACTATCTCAATACTCAATATTAAACTTTAGATAATTCCGCTACATAAAAGGAAGAGAATTTTGAGATAGTTTCATGAAAAGCCTTCCGTAATACCAGTCTTACATTCACTTCTGACAAAACAAATAAAGCTGAATTAAACCAAATAATATGCAAAGCAGAATTGTTAGCCTTCTTCAGTGTTTCAGTACTCCATTCCATCTCTAATGTGCCATTCGTACGTGCTGCTCGCAGTGACGCTTCCCGAAAACCTGGAATCTTCTGGCGAGACGGCGTATATCTGACAGTCGTTGGTGGTCGGATTGAAGGCCACAGAGATGCAAAACACGCTCCAATGACACTGGCGTATGCAAATGTCCCTTACAGCGGTCATTTGTGCTATACGGTAAGCGGCATTTGTGAATAGACCATGTCCCCTTTGTGTATAAGTCCATTTCTGAGGGGCTGAAAGAGAGAGAGAAGTGCGTATATTGTAGGAGAACACTTGCAAGAAGCAGTCCAATCTGATACATTGAAATCGAAAAAAATAATGTCTGATACCACTAAACGGAGGAATGCCTAAAGAAAGAATACAAGTCGTAGAAGCTGCCTTTCCGCTCTTCTCCCTGCGGTTTCCATCGAAATAGCGATCCCAACCTACCTTACACCATCAAATAGATTCCCGGGATCTCTGTTATTTCAAAAGGTTAAAATGGAATGTCCTGGCATGTATAAAAAGAGTTTGGCAAAAACACCAAGATTTTTCGATACGACAGAACAGAGCAAAAATGATCTCAACGAAATGAATATTAGCCGATTATCGATTAATTATGAATGGTGTTATAACTACAGCTGATACAACCCGCAGGATGGCGACAATTTTTCCCTGGTGTTATACAAACAGAAATGTTGGAGAGGGGGGTTTTATTATTTCGATCTATGTGGAGGCAAAGATGTGCGTAAGGGGATTGCAGAAATTCTTTATTCATTAGGATATCTTTGTATTTTCCGCGATGGTGAGGTGACCAATTTTAAAGTAAAGATCGCCAAGCTGAGTAGTCTCTAGACAATAAGCAGAGGATAAAATAGGTTACGAGTCTGCGAGGAGCTGCGCACACCCATATAAATATTTGACGTGGATCCCCAAGGCACTTATTAATGCACACCTCTGCGTGGGGACGTATCCCACAAGAGAAAGAGGCTACATTCGATCACTCTTATGAAAATGAAAAAATTTAATCGCTTACCAAATTGACATATGACGGCCAGTGGATAAGAGCCATCGACGGCAATATCATTTGGCACGTCAATAACTCCAACAGTATATCGTAGCGTTGCTCTGTCTTCTCTTCCCCCTAGATTGTTCGGTTCGATTGGTCCCCACGGAATATTAGACATAATTGCAGGAAACGTAGCATATTTTCCGTTTGGCAAAAGTGTTTTCCAGATCCAGCCTACGGTAGCAACTGAAGATCCGTTTCGAAGTAACGCCAACCACCCATACAGCACGCTCGACTAAAAAATTCTCTTTCTATTTCTTTTGATCATGCTTAATAGAAGTTGTGTTGTAAGATTATTCACTGAGAATTAGTGCTGCAATTGGATTGGAGACTTGGCACTTAGTAAAACGGATAGAATTATTGATTTTCTTGCTGTGTAAAATTAATCAATATCCGTGCTACTAAGTGTGTAACTTCGTTAGACAATCATTCAATACCTACTTGATTTGGAGGACGTCCTTTTTGATCAGGAAAGTATTTTTATTAAAGTAGAAATGGTTACCTCAATGAACACAGAGTGAAACATTAAAACCGTTTTAGTGCAGGTCACTTGTTAAATAATTCTACGTTTTATTCATAAGTTTTATTTTTTCGTGATTCGCACGCTATCGCAATAAAAACTTACCGATGTATATTTCGTTTTATATGTTTCTAGCATTTTATAGGTAACTCCAACTGCCAGATTGCCATGAGGATGACACACAGTTTGAGCGCCATCTTGGGTAGGTGTGCTTACAGCCCATGAAGAATTGCGGTAGAAAAGGAAACACCAGCCACCTAACTTGTACGAATTTGTGCTGTCACTCATGCAGCCGTCATAAGCTGAAAAAATAGGATATTTCGACTGACACTCCAGCCTTTCAGCTGTGCGATAAAAAAAAGAATGATACTCGGCGTCTATTACATAAAACTACATTGCACCTTACGCGCTTGATGCACGACTTTATATCACCATAATTCTGCTCAATTGAGCGTGATATTTTCCTTTAGAAACGCCAGTATTGTCGAATGAACAAAGACAAGTGTACAATTGTGAATACTATCTTACATAAGTTCTTATGATATATTTTAAACTAATGAATGGCGTTACAGCACTGGTTTTTCGTCAGCAGTCAGTATTAGGCAGAAATGTGCTTGTGCCCTATAGGGCGTGAAAGAAACGATATTCGACAGGATGGGGCGTATCATCGCCGGATGAAATGAGCTTACTCAGAACGGCAGCATGGAGACGGCAGTCGTAAATGAGAAGTAGCAGTATAACATGAAGCTTGACGAAGTAAAAGTGATTTCTGCCGCGAACCATTGCTAACCTGTAATGAAGGGGTTAGTTCCTTTGAGAATACAGTCGAAACCGGATAAGTGCACAAATTTTCTATGCCCCGAAATTTTGTACTATGTTTTGTACATGATCTAAAACCGGATAAGTGCACACCGCATAAGTGCACAAACCGGATAAGTGCACATTTTTTGCAAGCCCCGTGTGCAACTTTTGTATGCAATTGTACCCGGATAAGTGCACAAGGGCGTGACCCTATCCAAATGTCACTCAAATATCTCCGCACACGATGTAAAGAGCATCGAAACAATGCCTATGTCGATCAAAGCCCCTCTCAACCTCGTTTATCTTGAGCTCTCTTTAGCGAAAACGAGTTTTTCCTATACCATTTCCACTGAATCAAGGCCAGTTTCCATGTCAAAAAGGACATATTTTGAGTCAAATTTATACGAAAAGTGTTCTTTTTGATTAGGAAAACATTCTCTTTACTTTGGAAAGGGTCCTTAATAAGTGAAAATTCTATATAACTAATCAAATGTGCTTATTCCAAGGATCTGAGCAAAAATTGAGATTAAAAAATTAGTGCATATATGCAAAAACCGGATAAGTGCACAAATTTTCCGTACCGGATCGATGTGCACTTATCCGGTTTTGACTGGAACGTACTTTAAGCCTCACTGTTTGTGCACTCAATTGCTCAAGTTTCTGTGTCATAAAATTGACATACTACGCCTCATATTCAATACAATGAAACCCGGATAAGTGCACAACGCTCGGGCGAGAATATTTTGTCACTTATTTGGGTTTCATTGTTCTTATTGTTCTGAACTCAGCCCCTTTTATGACACAAAATTTTCTCGAACTGAATGTTGAGATAGTTTTAGGACACAGCTCCTTTTACGGAAAATAAATAAATCGACTACGGATTGCACCTTTCACCATCACCTAGCGTCAGTTAAACTACAGTACCTACCTTGAAAGTCGTGTATCGCGGCACGCCGCCGGGCTCGAGCAAGCTGATCGCTATACTGTTGACGTCGACTTCCTTTTTCCATCGACGCACGTCTGCACAGTTGTCACAGTCGAATGGCACAGCGACAGTTCGTCGAAGTGCGTTTATTAGCGACGGTTGCTTGGTATTCTATTGATTTCGAATCAGCCGAGCTGATTGATTTTACATTTTATGCGCACAATTGACTCTTGCAATTCACGAAATTTGTGATTGAAAGTGATATTAAATGTTACCTATGATGCAGAAAGGAGCGTTCTCTTCCACATCAAACCTCACTCGGCAACCATCGATCATTTACCGTTTGGCGGCTTACAGAATGGAAAATTCGCTCACACCGCACTGTCTTTGCCGTAGTTCTAATGGACGGGACTGTAGCATATGTATTTTCTGATTGTTTTTATTTTTCGAATATTTTCATACGCCTGACGGTCTGTTTCAGTGAGATTTGGCTGTAGATTCCTCTATTGACCTGTTAAACAACTTCAATTGCGATCTGTAGTTGGCTTTAACCGCAGCAGCCCCACTCTCATCTTTTAACATCTAACTAATCGTCAACAAAAAAAGTATTTCCACGCAGAGATCTTTCAATCCGTTAAGAAAGCAATGATGTTTGTATGAAAAATCCAACAATTTCCTTTAGGAATCAAGGGCTCGTTCCTTTAAATTCTTTTCAGCAGTTTGCCAGGAAGGAATAAAATATCAAAAACTATTACTGATCAACCTTGCTCGAAATTTTAATAGCTGTAACAAGTAGTTGTAGCACTGCGCACCACGTGAAGCAAATATGGCAAATGTCTGACAGCTCTTTCCTCCTACAGACTGTTCCGATCTTATCTTTCGATTACTGATGTACTGTTCTGGCATATACCGCATTTCTTCCAATAATCGCCCTGGGCGATTATTTTTTAACCCCGGCTTGAGGGGGGCGATTATTGGAGGGTGGGCGATTATTAGAAGAAATAAGGTACTTCACACGGCGCCGCAACCGTATGTCTTTGACACCAACGCTGAGCAGATTGGATGACACATTAGTCGTTTTTCAATTTTTTTAACTTGAGGAAAGTAAAGAGAAGCAAGTCAGCTACTTCCTAAAGGAATCCTTTGACATTTCATACAAATTCATTCGACATCAGTCGAAAGCAATCGATGAAAAGGGGTGTTTGATGAGTATTTCAACGCTTAATTATTGCACAAAATAAAGGCAGTCGGGTCCTGATTGGATTGTTTTGCAGAGCAACCGTATTGTGAACGGTTGACGATAAAAATGACTGACAGTTGAATAAAGTTGTGCTGTTCGAAGCAAACAGAGGCTTTTCTCAATTATGGCTTCAAATTGATGACAAAATTGTGCTTTTGAATCTCGCATTTTATAAACTTGTTGAATTTTGGGCGCTGGCCCGCAAAGCTTGTCTGGAATATTTGCAACGAGGTAATGCAAATTATATAATTCTCTGCTAGAGAAGACGAAAATGGTATTAATGCGGGGCGCTCGTCGTTTTTGGCTCGTCGGCATCGAAGCAGGCGGCAGCAGCAGGAGCACGAATGGACTGCCAAGTTTGTCTTCTCTCCTGCATTCGCGCACGTTCTCTGCGCTCGCTTCTCTCAGTGACGGACATTTGCGATTGTCTTCGCTTCCTCCCGCCGTTTCCGTCCGAACATTCGCCACTCCTGTGCCTCGAAAGACCACGCCCGAAGACCGAAGCGTTATTGAGCAAATGTTCGAGGAAGAGCCGAAAGCGCCGCAGACTGTTGTCGGCAAAGGTCAGTTATTACTTTAATAATGGTAAAACTTGACAATAATTGAAAATTTCGATGAATCGATTGAACGAGCAGTGACTAATTTCTGTTAGATTTATCACATGACTGATTAGAATTATATTGAAACATGATAAGTCTCTTATGCACTAACAACTACCGAGAACGCATATGAGTTCCTGGCAATTACTAGAGCATGAAGTACTCTTATCACATTTCATATTAACTCTAATCAAACCATAAGTTATGTTCATGTCCATGAGCCTAACAATAATTATACATACTCCCACTCCCTATTCCAACCGAAGCCTAACATAAAATAACGCTCATCAATATCATAAAATTATTGCCTCATTTAAGCAACCACTTAAACTTTCAGCAGCGGAGAAGGCGACGAATTTAATGCTCTACGGCTTCGTGGGGATAGGAGTGGTGTGCCTGGCAGGGTTGACATACCTGCTGTTCGAGGAATTTGTCTCCTCAAAGAGTCCGAACAAGATCTACGGAGACGCGCTGCGCATCATCCGACAGAACGACCGCTGTGTCGACCTGCTGGGGTGGCCGATTAAGGCGCACGGCGAGGAGACGGGTCGCGGTCGAAGACGACATGTCTGGAATACCTCGTACGAGAAGGATGGCCATCGTCGAATCCGAGTCGCCTTCCACGTCAAAGGACCCATCGCACATGGCGTTGCTCAAGTTGAAGTCGAAGAGGTACTCTTTCGCTTCGGCTAATTCGTATTTCGAATTGGCATTCATTGCACTACCTTTCTCTGATTTTTGTTTTAAATACTAAAGGGGACTGCGGCAAATATACCGTATATTGTTTTTAGCCGAGCATAATAAACGCATAAACTGGCTGCAAATCATATCAATTCAGTTTTACTTCACTTAAAGCTAAGCACCATTATCATATGCAGCTTTTAATAATCTCCTATACATTCCGCAGAGCTAGGAATACTCGCACTCTCCCCTTAACAGTACATTTTGATCAACCGAATAGTTAAACACATTCGCGACCGCGCGTGTATTCGGAAAACTGTCGCTTTGGACCGCGGCGTTTTTTTACACAGCGCGTGTGTGCTAATTTGATGATTGATTTGATGATGACAAATGATGATTTTCATCTTCTATACAAGCACTGCATCATCGTGCATAACCGATCATGCACACGGTCCGAAATGGCAGTCACCGCGTGCATGACCGGTCATGCACGCGGTCGTGAATGTGTTAATAAAGCATCATATCGCATCGCTTTTTTAGGATGAAACGGGCCGATTCAACACGCGCTACTTATTCGTCGAAACCGACGAGCGCCCGCCGAAAACTGTACTCATCATAGATAATAGAACATAAATCAAATGCTACTAGAGTTTAGCTGTTTAGTGGAGTTGATCCGACGTCGACTTTTCCTCATTTCAATAAATGTTTTCGCTAGTGTTTACGTCGATTGCTGTGCAGCTACGGACTTTGTGCTCCGGTCTATTGTTTTCATGGACCTGTCGAGATTTCAATTCATCCTCGTGTGTTTATTATTTTGAAAATTCGACAGATGCCCGCGAGCGGGGACGGTTTTACTCTGGTCACCAAAAAGCATCGGTTGTGCACCGGCAATAGGCAGTCGCGTCATTCGGCCTCGCGCCATTCTTTTAGCACCGACCCATCTGCGTCCAACGATGAACAGTGCAACTACTCAATTGAACATGTTGACAAGGTTATTCAGGCAATGTCAACGCTGCTTCAACAGACCGAATTGAGGTNCAACTACTCAATTGAACATGTTGACAAGGTTATTCAGGCAATGTCAACGCTGCTTCAACAGACCGAATTGAGGTTTGTATTTCGACTTGAATAGAATTTTTTTAAAATACGTCTAGACTCATTCTAGCGCTGTTAAAAATTTTTTTGAGATAGAGTAAGCGCGATCACTCTTCGAAAGTAGACATCTCATACGGATTTAACCATGGTCCTTTAAAAATCTTTTAAAAAATCTTTAAAAAGGCTATTTTTGAGAAATTTCAGTATACAATGTTACTTACCGTAATTATTCTAGTACAACGACATGTCGTACTATTTTTCGATCCCTCTCTACCCTGTCGTACTATTGGAGACTGTCGTACTATTAGAGACTGTCGTACTATATTTCGATTAC
>NIUQ01002786.1:0-20521 GCA_002796945.1 Plectus sambesii
ACTAAAAAGTACTTTTTACTTACCTGTTTCGTACCTAGTTTCGAACTGCAAACTCGGTACGTACTTAAGTAAACTAGGTAAGTAAAATCGTTACGTAGTAAACGCATTCTGTTCAAGCACTAACACCATATTTTACATCCCTGCGAGACCTTACACATACGCGGCGCCTGATTAGCGCAAGGAACCAATTTTGTATTGTGAAACACGGTAGATGATAAATATGTCATATTTGCGTTCCACTAATCAAGCGAATAGCTGTGCTACCGTATATGCTAACGGATGTGCATGTCCTACGCTAGAATGGAGATCAGCGGTTATTTAAAATGCTATATTGGATTTGGCGGTTAAGAGCAGTCCAATGCTTTATTACCAGGTGTGCCATTAGATGTGCATGTTATATAATAGTGACTGGATTCAAGCGGTTATTTAAATGTATTTACTTACCTAGTTATAACTAGGTAAAAAGTAAGTACTTGAAAACAAAATGGAAACTAGGTAAGTAAAAAGTACTTACTACTCCAAATTTACTTAAGTAAACTAGGTAAATTTACCTAGTTGCCCAACACTGGTTATGAGAAGAGTTGACTGTTATTTCATTGAATACCTTCATCGTCCTGATAATGCTTATTTAGCAGTTCCTGCTTCCAAAATTTGTACTTGCTGGAGAGGAAAATTTGCGAATATTAACAATCCTATAGAATGATACTGTAAAAAAATTTTCTCACTGCTCTTTGCCTAATGCTCTTTTTAATTTCGTCGTTTTCCTCTTAACCATATAAAAGGTAAAAGATTACCCATACAAATGTTCCCTTAAAAAAAGATCGTAACTATTCCAAGTTAAAATCCTTGAGGTATCCTTGAGGCTGCGAACGAGAGGGATACCGATGGCAACCTTTAGACTAGTTCCTATCACTTTCTTTAATTAAGTCGTACTAAATGCAGTGCTAAGCTGTATCCCCAAAGTAATACTTTAACTAAAGTACGCAATATTGGGCCGGTTACATATCGCGTACTTTAGCTAAAGTCGTACCTAACACAATGATAAAGGATCGCCCTTAAGTTTGACTTTAGCTAAGGTACGCGATATGAAACCGGCCCATTAACCCCCTTGCTTTTTCTACTGTAAAGATGCTATTTTTCTCAGAAAAAAGTTTTCTTGCCATCAAGTTAACACTACCAGTCTTGTTATCCTGAAAAATATTTACAATTGGACGTTCCAGCGTACTTGCAATGTTGCATCAACCAATAGTTTGCCCAAAGAGAACTTTATTTGTTAGCTTTATTGTGACTTGTTGAGCGCTTCATTTAATGCATTGCTGCATCACCTTTTTTTGCACTATTTTCATCCATTTTAGACATTATATCAAATGAAAGCGGAAGGTTCTGATGAACTTAAACCAGTCGATTCTACCGACTATGACTTTATCTTAAATAAATTCAATACGCCGATAAATTCTGAGGACAAGAGACAAGTAGAGGTTTTTCAACAGTCGTGGCGATTTGTCAATGGCTATCCTCAATCTCAAGTGGTCAAACTGCTGTTTAAGCCAAGATCGGCGGTAAGTTATTTTTACTGAAAAGTGTAGCATATTGTATTATATTCACTTATCACTCGTGCCAACGATCGTGGGTATTGAATCTGTTTCAAATGCTGCCTATCGTACATGTAATGTGTAAAATCTTCGCATGATAAAAGTTAAAATAATATAGATAATCTTGTCTTTGATTTGAAAAATGTTCCTAATAAAGTGGAATGATATGTTTCAACTTTCCAGACATATTGGGATATAACGGAAGACAATCGAGCGGCCATGGTGTCTCAGCTTCGAATGGACACTTCGTTACGGCTCAACTTCTACATCAGAATACGACGAGAGCGGGGAGTAATGGATACATCCATCATTGAGCAGGTACAATCAAAGCGTTAAATTAAATAGAGGCACGTTAGGATAACTCTAATAAGGCGTCTCAATTAACCGTTAAAATTGTTACATGCTTAAAGAAGAAGTCATGCGCGCAAATTTAGCACGTACGAGGGGGAGTCAAATGAAAACAATAATTTCGCAATATTGCTTTCTACTGCGCAGTCTATTGCGAAATTATTGTTTTCATTTGACTCCCCCTCGTATGTATGTACTGCAGCGCCTGAAAGAATCGAGGACATTCTTATTTCGTGCGTTTATCGCCAACGTTACGTCTAATGTCGGCAAAAGTAAATTTGAGATACGTATAGTGGTTATGGGACTGAAGAGAAATGGGAGAAGAGGAGACATTATGTTTTAGCATTATCCGCGATGCAACTAAGCGCATTCTGAAAGTCCTGGAGTTTATGTTAATAATTTCAATGAACCACGATGTCATTAAGAATTTTCTTTTGTTCTTAATTGTTTCCTTTGTTTCACGGTTTTATTTTAGCATCTACCGTTGTAGTAGAAGCCACTACTCTCTTAATCGAGTTCATTGTTTTCACTCCAAAAGAATTATTCATTGCGTTAATGAAATAGTCCATTATAATAATCATTCCAATTTTTTGCCACTTCAAAATACGTCATTGTAAAACAATGAAAAGATTCATCGAAAAATCAATAAACTAATTCATTAAAACAATTTTTTTAAATTTTGGAGTGAATAACGATGAACTTGATTTAGAGAGTATATAATATAATGGTTCAAACTGAGAATGAGACAGCTAGGGTGAGCCGATTGTCTCCCGAAACCCATAACAAGCGACTAAAGGTTCTTTGAGTTTAATGAAAGCGTGCAGTATGCAACGGGGTAAGTGTTTCGTTAAGTGTGTCTCGCAATTTCTGCCATGACATACGTTCACCCATCAAAAAGCTCGTTAATCAATCGCAAATTCACGACATACGATGAGATTTGTAGATTTTTAAAGTTGCATTTGTCTATTTTCCTATAGTCAAATAAGTACTCAGATAATCGCAAATTTAAATTTGGCTCAATTTGGCGCAGCAGTTGCTAAAAAATGCACAAACTTTGAATTTCCTCATTCTTTACAGACAACTTTATGTATAAGAACTCGCCCTTCTTTCATATCAGAGATTCCCTATTGAAGGGAAACCTCTACCGCCCTTAATTGTGGGAATATGGCGTAAATTTTTTTCGCTGCAAGTCATTCAATTTGCTATTATAATTGCCTCCCCTCAACCTTGTCATCTTATATATTAAGCCAGCACCGTCTGCGTGTGTGTGGACACCCCACGGTTCGGATAGACCGGACATTTTGCGGTCCCCGGTCGGACCATGGTCGGGTACCGTAAGGGTACCCCACTTCCCACCCCCGCTTTCGGCTGGGCCCATTATACGGTATTAACGCTACATTAAAAAAACGCGTCGAAATTCACATTTTCGGCCTTTTCCGCACCCCACCCACCCCATGTCCGGTCGGGTCGATCATCCGGTATTAACGTTATACCCATAAAAATGTCGTCGCAGCGCCCCCTCGCGGCGAACATTCGAAACTACCGAGAGCGCATTTCTTTTCTTTATTCATCAGGTCATTCACGGATTATTGCTAACGTATCAGCTATCAATCACATATCGCCTTAACGTATGGGTTAAGAACTCGAGCGAAGAGCGCGGCGCTCTTTGCGAGAGTTCTTACGCTCTACATTAAGAATCATCTGTGTGCGTGCGTGTATGTGAACACCTCACGATTCGGGCTGGACCTTTAGCGATCTCCGGTCAGACCGTGATTGTATGTGCCAGGGGTACTACACCCGACCCATACCACTTCCGCCCCGCTTCTGTTATGTACACGTCGAGAGCAAAACCGTAATATGCGAAATGGCTTAATATAAGTAAGTGTCATATGAAAGATTTTAATGGTTTCATTCAAACAGTATTCCCCAAAAACCTTCTGCATTGAAATTATACCATAAACAAACTTCTATTTCCTAGGAATCAATCAGTGGTCGAAACCCGTCTCATATGTGTTTCAATGTGATTGAGGGTAGATAAAAACCGCACGTGCAGACACAGACAAAATGCGATTTTGGACCGGTGCCACCAATCAATAGATATTAACACGTGCGATCAGAGAACAATCTAGATTCTTCAAGAACTTTCCCTGAGTTATTGCCAAGTAAAACTTCGTGTGAAGTCCTTTTTTTAAAATTCCCATTGAACTGCCTTTCGATGAATATAGCATGCCAATTCTTTTGCCTTTATAAATGTAAAAGACCAGCGGGACCAGACTACAGGAACCCAAAGGCAGCTTGCGAATTGCGCGCCGCTGAGCGGCACGAGTGACACAGTCTCGAAGAGGCAGCATGCGAAAACTCAAGCGGATAGCGCGGCGCGTTAGCGCAGCGCTCTCCGCTAGTAAGGCTGATTTCGCCTTAGGATATCCTAAGTTATGAACAACTTTGGGACACGATTATGTTACCGGCCCATTGTAATTAGGAGAGAATTGCATTAGGACCTATCGTGAACTTCTCTCATACTGGTCGCCCTTTAGCCTGACTAGTTGGCCGTCAGTCTGCTATGCGTTCCCTCTCACTGGATTCAAAAGTTTGTCACTTGTCTTGCATAGTTGTGGACGTAGCAGACAAGGCTGAGGGTAAGGGGATGCAGGGAACACAAACATACAGTCAACATCGTCCATAGCGACACCGCCCATAGCGTCACATCGGCCATAGCGTCACTTTTCCCCGGTCCCGAAAAACTGTACTATGTTTTGTACAGGCAATTAGTCGGCCATAGCGTCAGGTCATAGCGTCACATCGGCCATAGCGTCACTTTGGGTCGGTCCCGAGTACCATCTTTGACATGTTTACAACACCTGCCATAGCGTCAGTCAGCTAATTAGCCATTTTTCCCCCTCTCCCTCGCCGCCCCAACTGCCTGACCTCGGCAATTGTGAAGGGCGAACCGGGCCAAAACTGTCTTTCTCTCACGTAGGACAGTTCATATGGCTGTTGCGTGCTCTACCCGCACGGAACTTTCATTATTCGCATGACAATTGACTGGATTCTCTCTTTAGAGGCACCAATACAGTGCATTCTATTTGTAAAAATTGGGTCCCGCAACGAAAAAAGGCATACTGTAGAAGTCCATAGCGTCACTACCTTTTATCCGGTCCCGAGGGTGACGCTATGGCCGATGTTGACTGTAGCTGAAAACAACATCACTGAAGACAGGGATGAAGGAGAAAAACAGAAAACTCTTATCTAACGCAGCTGTGCTCTAATGAATCACTGAGTAAGCTGGATGATGGCGAGTTAATTTGAAGCTTATTTCAGAGAGTGTACCATAGTCTGGCAGGACATGGAGGCACGATTTTTTCAAATAGCTTTTAAAAGAGGACTATCCGAGATCTGATAGATCTATGCCTAATCAATTCAAGCATTGAAGTACAATGGTCCGTAATTCATTATGTTTATTCATAACAGAGTGTATTTTCAGATATTAGAAAACTATGTTTTTTTGCAGATTTCAGGAAACAAATTTACCTGCTTTGCCATCCACATCTGATATCGAAAAAAAGTTGGTTTCCCTAGAATTCAAGAAACATAAGGAAACAGACAAAGGTAGAGACACAAATATTGATAAAGGCATGGCCATGTAAATGGATGAAAATATGAATAAAGATACTTACAAGGTGTCCCAAAAAAGTACCCTCAACTCTCCTGACTCGAAGAGATAGCGTCTAAAAGCGAAACTTGGACCAGAGATGTCCCCTGGGGGACTTTGAAGTGGGCGGAGTTTCAGCCAGAAAATCGCTGTGGGTCCCAGGGGGCAATTAAAAACATGTCCCAAATCGCCTTACACTTGGGGCCTTGTTTGAGACCCTATAAAATTTTTGTTCAAGAAGTTTTCTGCCAAATTTTTGATCCATTCCGCAAGAGAAGGTCTAGCCAAACGTTTTGCAAAAACAAACTTGAAAAACCATCAAGAACTGGAAAAATGGCATGGATTGAAGGATCTGAATGAAAAATGTCATGGTGAAATGTTCTTCAAAAAAAGCATGATGGAGCCCATCAGAAGTACTCAAGATTGGGAATATGGATACTTTTCTTAAAGTACAACTTCACGGCTACAACTTGCAATAGAAATTAGTCCAATTCAAGACTCAAATTTTTGATGATGGACCACTCACAGCGCAAAAGATTGTGAAAACTGAATTTCATTAATAAAAATGATTTTTTTCATTGGCTAGTCAGCGGAAACAGTAAAAAAGAGCAAAGGAATCCTTTTGTGACCGATTTCAATAGGATTATCGAAATCTCCAAAATAAGTGACGTCATGTGTGTAACATGATCACACGCAGGTTCAACTCTAAAGTCGTTTTCAACTTGGTTTCAAGTTTTGCTTTCCTTCTTTTCACTGTTTTAGCTCATCAGACATTAGAAAATTCATTTTTATTGATGACATTCTTCTTTTTCATTAGCATTTGTCCCTTAGTTGGGGTCTGCCTGGATTGACTTCTGTCATCATTTGTTTCCATCACGGGCTTGATCCGGGTGTAGGCCGGCGGCGCGGAGGTCGCCATGAAGGGTGTCAAGCCATAGTTGTTTGGGGGGTCCCTTTGGCCGGCGGCCTGGCACTGCGAAGTGTAGGCCGATTTTTGCCACCGTGGCGTCATCAGCTTGAAGAGTATGTCCATACCAGACAAGGCGTTGTTTGTGGAGTTTCATGGTGATTGGTGTCACTTTGAATCGGCGGCGCACATCTTCATTTTGGACATGGTTGAGCTGTGTGAGTCCAGCAGTCCAGCGTAGCATTCGCGTCTCCATGACTGCTAGCCGCCATTTGATGGCTGCGGTCACTGGCCAGCACTCTGAACCATAGAGCGCGACTGTTAGGACAACTGCGCAGTATATCTTCAACTTTAGGCGCTCAGGCATCCTCTTGTCGCAGAGCACGCCGGTTGATGCGCGCCACTTTAGCCATGCAGCATTGACTTGGTGTTTGGCGTCTGCATTGATGCTACCATCGGTGGCGATCATTGAGCCCAGGTATTTAAAAGCCGTGGTTTTGGGCAGACTAATGGCGTCTGCTGCGATCGTAGTCATGGCTGTCTGATCGGTCATCAAATACTCCGTTTTCTGCACATTTAACCTTAGGCCAAAGTGTGCCAGTCTATCTTTCCAAGGTTGCACTTGCTGTTGCAGCTCTTCCCTGTCATCAGAGGCCAGGAACACGTCATCAGCATAGAGAAGCGTCCACAGCACCAGTTTTTGTAGGTCAAGGGTGATCACATCCATGACAATCACGAAAAGAAGCGGTGACAGCGCAGAACCTTGATGTACTCCGACGGTGATTGGGAATGGTTGAGACAAGCCAGCCGCTGAGCACACTTGACTCTCCGGACACTGGTAGAGTAGCTGTACCCAGTGTACAAGCTCATCTGGTACTGAGCGCTTCCTCAACGAGTACCATATGAGGCTGTGCGGCACACAGTCAAACGCCTTTTCCAGGTCCAGGAAGGCAGTGTGAAGCAGCTTGGTCTTTTCATGGTGCCACTTGAACAGTAATTGGGCTGCGTGAATGGCGTCAATCGCGCCACACTGCTTGACAAAGCCGCACTAATTTACTGATAGCTGGACGATTGTTCGAATTTGGCTATCAATAATTCGCTCAAATATTTTCATTGTGTGAGAGAGCAGGCGGATTGGTTGATAGTTGGCACATTCAGCGGGGCTACCCTTTTGCTTCCAGATCGGCACAGTGATGCTTTGCTGCCAGTCGGCTGGTGTTTGTCCATCATTGACAATACGGTTGAAAAGCCAGTGTAGCCAATCGACGGCAGCAGGCCAATTCTTTGCTTTCCACAGGTCTGCTGGGATGTCGTCAGGGCCAGTCGCTTTGCCGCATTTCATTTTCCTGATGGCGTCAGCAACTTCATAGCGCTGGATCGGTAAGACGGATCCTTGCACCGGAGCGGCAGATGGAATGGGTGGGTGAGGGAATTCCTTGTTTGAGATTGTCTTGACGTAGCTGCGCCACCATTCTGCTGCCAGTCTCTTCTTCGTGATCAGTCAGCCATTTTCGTCATTAACGCCATAGAATTTCTCGATGTCCAGTGTCTTCTGATGCCTCGACCTGGCCAGTTGGTAGATCTCCTTTTCTCCCTCTCTGGTGTCGAGTTTCTGGAAGAGTGACTCGAAATGCGCATTGCGCGCTGATGCAACCGCCGTTTTCGCCGCATTCCAGACTTCCTTGTAGACTTTCCAGTTTTCTGGAGTTTTAGCTGCAAGAAATTGCTGATACTGCTTCTTCTTCTGGCGCACTTTCTCCTGAACCTCATCTGTCCAAAGCCAGGTGAGCCGGTCGATTCTGCGGCGCCCTGGCTAGGTGACGCCAAGCGTCTCACTGGCCACTGTTCACACAGAGTTTGCAAGTGCGGTCCAGGCAGTGTCAGCAGCATTGATTGGTGGTAGATCGATATTTGCAATTATATCGGCTGTTCACTCTTTCAACTTCCACCATTTCACCCGCTCAGCGTTGTTGCGGTTGGCGCGCTTCTCTCTCGGCAATTCAATGCTCATCGTCACTACCAGCGGTCGGTGCTGAGGACCGATTGACTCTGATGGGATGATTTTGGTGTCAAGAGCAATTTGGAATTCACGGCGTCGTGTCAGGACAAAGTCAATCTGAGAATCTTTGCTGCCGCTGTAGTAAGTTTGTAGGTGGGCGACTGGTTTGGCAAAGAAGGTGTTGATGAGTCGGAGGTCATGAGCTTCAGCATATTTGAGAATACGTTTACCATCGGTGTTGCGCGTTCCATAGCCTCTGCCACTATGGCACCGGTAGCCATCACTGTTGCTTCCAATGTGACTGTTTAAGTCGCCAGCGACAATGACAATGTCCTCAGGTGGCACCTCTGCGGTCTTAGCGTCTAAGAGCGTTCAGAACTCCTCTTTCTGGGCGTTAGTGCAGCCAGTCTGTGGGGCGTATCCAGAAAAGAGGTGCAGACGACGCGTCTCAGTGATCAGGACGATTTTCATCAAGCGATCGGAAAATCGTTGCACTTCTGCTATGGCGTCGCGATACAGTTTGGTGATGGCCAGGCCAACATCGTTTCTGTCGTTGTTGTTGCCAGTGTAGAAGAGTTTGTAACCTTCACCAATGTTGTATGCTTTCGCTCCTTTCCACCGAGTTTCCTGGATCGCTGCTATGTTGATGCGTTGGGCCTTGAGCATTGCCGCCAGTTCTCGGTATCGTCCTTTGAGCGTTCCAATGTTGAGTGTGGCCAGATGAATTTGCTGCTTCCCGGCTGACTTCTTTAGCCGGCGTCGCTCTGGGGTCTGCGCCAGTAGCCCTTGCTGACTGGTTGGACCAATCGGGCGATGTTGGTCCACGTCGCTTACAGGGGACGCCCTAGCGTGCGAAACAAATAGTTGACTTCTGTAATCCATTTGAGTGATGCAACGTTTTCATTCATAACAGTCGGCCTGTCGCATGGGCCTGTCACCAGACGCGTCCGCGTTCAGTTCACTTTTGCATTTCTGCTCCGCCTATTGAGGAGCACCACGAGGACGAATGGACTCACCACCATTTTTATTGATGACATTCAATTTTCGAAAATATGTGCACTGTGGGTGGTCTCACGGTCGAAATTACACAGTCTAGAAACAGGCTAATTTTTACTGCAGGTTGTAACCTTCAAGCTAAACTTTCATAAAAGAATCAACTTTCTCACATTCGAGCACATCTGACGGGCTCCATCCTGCTTTATTTTAAGAGCGTTTAACCATGACATTTATTAATCAGGTCATTTAATCTGTACCTTCTTTAATTCCAGAAGGATTATCAAGTTTGTTTTAGCTAAACGTTTGGTTAGTACTCCTCTATCGGAAGTAATCATATATCAATACCAGCAGCTTGAACTGAGTTTCCTTGAAATGTCATATTTTTCAAGCTCTTTAAACTTTCTATTCGCCGAATTTCAGATTTGCAAAGAAAAGTGGTACCCCCAACAGTTGGTATCGATCTAGGTACAACGTATTCAGTTGTTGCGGCTTATCGAAATGCGAGAATTCAAATATTGTTGAATAGTAAAAGTATCCGGAAATCGACAACAGCATCATGTGTTTCTTACGGCGATAAAGAACTTCTCATTGGCGAATCGGCAAAGAGAAAACTCATTCCAAATCACGGCAATGTCGTTTATGGTACAAAAATTCCTTCCCGAATAACTACAGCATTAAAAATTAATGCTCTTTCAGACATGAAACGACTCATCGGCAAATCTTACGCCGATCCATCAGTCGAAATAAGCAAAAAATATTGGAATTTCAAGTTGGAACCTGATGGAGAAGGAAATCCCGTTGCAGAAGTAAAATATCTAGGAAATACGCATCAAATTCGGCCTGAACATGTCTCAGCTGCTGTACTGGAGAATATGGTTGAAGTGGCGGAAAAAGCGCTGGGCGTGAAACCGACAAAAGCAGTGATCACGGTGCCAGCATATTTTAATCAAGCACAAAAGCAAGCGACGTTAGATGCGGCAAAGCATGCCGGATTAGAAGTGCCCGAACTCATAACAGAGCCGGCGGCAGCTGCATACGCATTTACATTCGACAAAAATCGGCTCAACGGCAAGTATGACTTGCTGGTATACGATTTTGGTGGAGGTAAGTAGATTTCTGCACGAATTGTTGTTGAGTCCCACCGTGAAAAGAGTTACACACTACCGCAACAACGCTAACTTAGACTTATCTTCAAAAGTTACTCGTTGTGTTGGATTTTTGATAGCGAAGTGCAGAAAATCGATTTACTTCTCAACAGGGTGCGCAAAAAGTTCTGTCATCTCGAAATTTTAGCCTGTAGCTTTCTTTATAATGGTTATTTTGTTTCGTTCTTTAGTTCTTTTGAGTTCGCCTTTATTTCCCTACAACTCTTGTAAGCAGCCTATAAGTCTATCTTTACAGTTTATAATTTTATGCCAGGCTCTTGATTTTGAACAAAATTATATGCCAAAACTGAGAGTAGCAACATTTTTTCCCCAAACGGTACTTCTATTTGAAAACAATGGTTTACAAACTGTGTTCTCATAAGATTCTTTTATGTTTCCTTGCAACTGGAAAAGTATCGGACTTGAAATTTCACTCCACAGGCATCCTAGCAATACAAGGTGCGGGACAAGTTTTTCTACCTAAGTTTTGGTATATGATTTTGTTCAAAACCAAATGCAAATTTCATGGCATAAAATTTTAAATTGGAAAGAGATAGGCTGCTTACAAGAGTTGTAGGGAAATAAAAGACGAACTCAAAAAACTAAAGAATGAAACGAAATAACGATTATAAAGAAAGTTTGAAGCAAAAATGTAGAGGTATCAGAACTTTTTGCGCACCCTATATATACGCTGCTTGATTTAGCGATGTATTTACCATTAAGTGCAGCTCTATGAAATCTTGCTCTCTGTTTAAAAATTATGATTTATTGTTTCGTTGAAGCCTTTTGGGCATGAATGGGAATACAGCCAAGAGTGTTTTATTGTCGCACGCAAAATTCTCAAAAAGTTTGCTTTTTGGTTGCATTTAGGCTAAGTTCTATTTTTCCATTGAAATCAAGTGTATATGGACGCAATTTTGGCTAATTGTAGGCACATTCGACGTCGTCGTTGTGACAGTTGATAATGGAAAAGTCATAATCAAAGCGATTGGTGGAGACACTCATTTGGGTGGCCGAGACATCGACTACCGTTTGTGCGATCATGTTGCAAAGACGATCTCCCAAAAATGCGGCAAAGACTGCGCGGCTACTCGTCGGACTAAAGCGAAGCTCATGCAAATGGTTGAAGAAATGAAAATTGAGCTGTCATATACCTTGGACACATCGTTTGTTGATAATTTTTTAAATAACTTTCGTAAAACAAAGCAAACGTTTCAGTATTTACATTGGCGATGTTTTCACTGATATTGATGAAGAAATTACGATAAAACGCGGCGAATTTGAGGGCCTCTGCGAAGATATTTTTATGAAGACGATCGAATTAACGAAACGCACGCTGAAAGACGCGAAAATGTCGCCGAGCGACATCGAAGAAGTACTTTTGGTTGGCGGCTCAACGCGAATTCCACGAGTTCTACAGCTTCTCGGCGATCTTTTTCCCGGCAAAAAGCTCAATCAAACAATCGACGCTGACGAGGCCGTCGCCTATGGGGCAGCAATTCGGGCGGCACAAATCGACGGCGTCATCAAAACGGACATTTCCTTGACTGAGGCGACGCCACTTTCGTTGTGTACTGAGACAGTAGGCGACTGTTTCTCTGAAATCATACCTCGGAATAGCAGTGTTCCGATCGCACGAAAATCCCGTTACTATACATCTGCAAATAATCAGACAAGAATACATTTTAACGTAATATTTTATATCTGCCTCATATACTGACATGTTGTTAATACAATGGAGGTTTGCAGATCTATGAAGGTGTTCGACCAATAGTTGATGAAAGCAACCGTTTGGGAACAATCGAAATAAACGATCTTGACAAAGGCGAAGCAGGTAGTCAATACGTCGATTTGACGCTGAGTCTCGACAAAAACGGCATTCTTAATGTGTTCGTCGAATACAATGGTAGAACCGAGCACATGACCATCAATTATGTCGGAGTGCGGAAGAGTTGCGCCCGCAGTATTGAACAAATGATCAACGAGACTGAAAGATACCGAAACAGCGACGAGGCTGAAGCTAGTCGTCGTGCTCAACAAGTCGAACTCTACCAAACACGCAACGAGTCGAATATCGACTCAGTCGTGTCAGTGGAGACAGTCGAGAGAGAATGAGCGATAAAAAGAGCGAAGTGCAGCAACGGTACGACAGCAACCCGCAGGCATCGACAATCGACATCCAAACTGATGCGCTTGCGCAGGCGTGCAGAGACATTTTGTATATGTTAAGGCACTGACAATGATCAACTGCTCTTCAAAGATACATTGCATTGTGATTAATTTGTTAACTCAGTTTGTTTTCATAATAGCAATATAAAATTTTAAACGAAATATAGCATAACTTGTCGTCCAATGCGTTCAAAGGGCGCAATCGATATTTGAAAAGATTTCAAATGTTTGGGAATACGTTTTCCAATAGATATAACTACAGAAGTGTTCGAAATGACTACTTCATCGATCATTGGCATCGACTTGGGCACGACTTACTCCGTGGCTGCGGTTTATCGCAATGGGCATGTGGAGATGCTGCCGAATTCACAAAGTAAGCAATCGAACTAAGATTTTTAATGGTTTCGGTTGAAAAATTTGACTTAAACTAAGGATGAGATTTTTGACTAAGAAATGCACAGGGTGGCCCAGAAAAAGGTTCTTTAATCAGAACTCGCTTAAAAGTACAGGGTGTGTGAAAGGTCCCTTTCTATTGAATTATGCTCATTACGAACCTGATTTTTGACCAAATAGGCTGAAACTTGGGGTACATATACTTCACATTAGGGGACATTCTTCCTAGAAAATTGGCTTGAATCGGTTAAATTCTGTCCCTTTACGGAGCACTTAAAGTTTCGAAGCGATTTTCCAGGTGGTCCAGAAATTACAGTCCACGTTTGATGATAAAAAAACTCTGCTAATACGCAATCGAATTCAATGAGGCTTTGGCATCTTGTAAAACTCCCTCTAAATTAGATTTTATTTTTTTAATCATTAATGTTGGTCCATTTTTCGTCGTTCTATGTCAACTTTAAAAAATGTGAGAATTTACACCTGAAAAGGGAATACAAAATAACGAAACTATTTGTTTTTAAATAACTTGGCCCAGAACAATCCAATTGAGCTGAAACTTGAGAAGAATAATCTAAAATATTGGGATTTAGTTTGAGAGAAGAATTATTGAACTTCGTCATGGTGTTGCCAAGATATGGGCAAGCAAAGATAAAGCCTTATTTTGTAGCAAATTGCCTTTTACACATGAGGGTATGGTTGCGCACTTCCAAACGAGTATTTATCTTTGCTTGCCCATATCTTGGCAACGCCATGACGAAATTCAATAATTCTTTTTTCAAACCGATCCCCAACATCTGTATATTGTTTATCTCAGGTTTCAGCTCAATTAGATAATTCTGGGCCAAGTTATTCAGAAATAAAATCGTGTCGTAGTGGAAAATCGCTTCGAAATTTTAAGTGTTCCGTAAAGGGACAGAATTTAACCGATTCAAGCCAATTTTTTAGAAAGAATGTCCCCTAATGTAAAGTATATGTACCCCAAGTTTCAGCCTATTTGATCAAAAATCAGGTTAGTTATGAGCAAAATTCAATAGAAAGGGACCATTCACACACCCTGTAGGTTTTCTAGGCTGAAATTTTAGATGGCGATGCATTTAGTGATAAGCTTTGAGTGGGCCACGTTTGGCTTTGTAAGACCTCAGTATTTCTTGAAATTAAAATTTCAAAGACTGATTTGACAAAATTTATGTAAAAATTGGTTTTCCAAAAGAAAAGTTCATCAAAATTTGAACTTTGATGAATCAAGGACACGGTGTTAAGGAAGTTTGGAATTGTTGAGGTGAACGAGGCTGGATCTACAGCTCACTATAGCAAGCCTACCTGGGTCCCAAAATGAAATCCTGAGGTATTATGAGGACATATCAGGCCTACTAATAGCTTATATTGTAACTAGATACATCCTTATCTAACATCTCAGACCGAAACAAATACTATGAAGCGAGTTATGATTAAAGATCTTTTCTTGGGCCAAACTGTATTTTTTCTTAGAAAACTTTAGTTGCTATATTTCCTGCCCCATTAATCAATCGGTTCTGCCCCAAAGTGGTTGATTTTGCCCCCACAAGAATTGAAGTTGCCCCAGAATAAATTAAGAATAACCCCTCAAATGGAAATTCTTTTATCCCTTAATTTAAACCATTTAATGCAAATGGGTGCCAGGTGGCCTAATGATTCCCCGATTTTTGAATTCGAATAGCTCTGCATAGACTGAACAGATTTACTTAAATTTTGGTCTTTTACAATCCCCGCACTGGGAAAATCTGTTTTAGTAGAAAAAATTTATAACCCAAAACATAAGGGGCACCCTCTATATTTTGTGGGTATTTTTTAACAATTCTGCTTTTATGCCGTTCAAAGTTTTTTTACGGTGCCAAAGGGGGTTGGACTTGATGTGACATTGCTGTACCAGCGTTTATTGTAATTTAAAGGGGGATAAAAGTGGTGGCAGAGAGATGGGTAAGCGGATGTAATAACTACGTCGAGTACAGTGTAAACAACGTATTATACACAGGCCGTTTTAAAGGGTAGTTGTGTCAACCTCGGGTGGCCGGCGCACGCGATTAGCATTCCATATCTAAGCTGTCATCAGCCCCTTTAAACGGCAGAGTGACCGCTTAGACAGATAATAAAGCGAATACACAACAGTTTAAAGCGATCCCAAAAATCCATATTGGGAAACCTCTTCGCTCTAGGAGTACCCCCTATATTCTGGGTTATAGATTTTTTTGACAAAAAAAATTCCCTCAGCGCGGGGATTTTAAAAACCAAAATTACATAAATCCGTTCAGTTTATGTAGAATTATTCGAATTTAAAAGTCGGAGAAATATTCGACCCACCCTGTACGTTCTGCCCACAATAATTTTGTATAGTTAACGAAAAAAAGTGTCGTCGATGAATATAGTAATGAAATTGTGGCGTAAGTAAATAAAATCGGTACAGTATTTATTTACACGTATTGTTTTGTTATGAAGACGACCAGAAAAGGAGAACCAATGAGGCACAGGTAACAAAGCGAGACGCGGTTATTAATAGAAAAGCATCGCATCACAAGACTAACCGATCTTACCACAAGTAGTATAAGGACAGATCCATTTGAGACCTATGACGTCAGAGGTCTCAAATGGATCCGTCCCTATACCACTCTACCTAAGATCTTCCTGTAAGCGGACCCGCTGACATATGTCATAAGAGCTAGTAATGCAATCATTTCGTCTAATTATTGAACATTTTCAATGATGAAATAAATTAAGATTTCTTTCATACTGTCCTGTGGAGAGTGTCCCTTCATACTGCGTTAGAGTCATAATGTAATTTTTTGGGTCATTATATGTCAATTAGGGGACAGAATCTATCATTTAAAGGGAAAAACATTATTCGCATCGGCGGACATTTCCAGTTTTTTTAAGGCATTAAAGATTTTATTTAGTGGGCAAAAATATTTTTTGCATCACTGGCTATTTTTATTTTGGTAGCAAAAGCAATTTATTTGGGGGAAGAAAAAAATTGAAATTTGGGGGCGAAATCGATCGATTTAGGAGGCACATTGTTACTAAGTCAAAATTTTCTTGAAACACGCTACTCACTGAACGTTTCTATTTGACACTACAGTAGAGTTCGTTTATATCGGTTTCGCTTATACCAGTCGAATTTGATCGGTCCCAAAGCATACCTTCCCATACAAACAAATTCGCTTATACCGGTCAAAGAATCTACAGACCTGTCATTAGAAAATGGGCTAATTATGATCAGCGCAAGTGACGTAAATTTGCTAAAAACACTGCTTCAATATACATTTCTTGAGTTCACTAGCTAACACGTATGTTAGCCACGCTTCTCAACTTCAAATGACGCTAAAGGATAGGGCTGTAACGGGGACGGGGAATTCTGGGGTCGGGGATTCCGGGGACGGGGAACTTCGGGGACGGGGACAAAACCATATTCCGGGGACGGGGAATTTTCGGGGACAGAGATTTCGGGGACGGGGACAAAATAATGGAGTCAAAAATTAAATAATATTACTTAAAATGTATAATAATGTACCGACATAGTGTTATATATACTGAACTAATATTAAAAATTATTAATTATGATGATTGAGTATGATAAAATCAGAATTTTAGGGACGGGGAATTTCGGGGACGGGGACAAGTTCAGATTCCGGGGATGGGGAATTCCGGGGACGGGGATAATTTCAAATCCCGGGGGGGGGGGGGGGGGGGGGGGGGGGGGGGGGGGGGGGGGGGGGGGGGGGGGGGGGGCGGGGAGGGGGGCGGGGACGGGGACGGGGACGGGGACGGGGACGGGGACGGGGACGGGGACGGGGACGGGGACGGGGACGGGGACGGGGACGGGGACGGGGACGGGGACGGGGATGGGGATGGGGGATTCCCCGTCCCCGTTACAGCCCTACTAAAGGAGACCACTTTTTATACCGGTAGTTTTGCTTATACCAGTCGAAAATTGTCGGTTCCCCAAAAACCGGTGTAAACAAATTTCACTGTGATATTCTTCATTTCTTTTTGAAAAGTTGTTTGAGCCTTAAACAGGAACACTGCCTGATGACGCATTCTTGCACATCCATTGGACTCAAAATGTGAAGTGAAACTGATATAGCATCAGCCCAAAGTACGTTTTAGGTACGCGAAAGTCAACAACTGCGTCGTGCGTTTCGTACGGCAAGAATGAATTGCTTGTTGGTGAGCCAGCGACAAAGAAATTTGTTAGCAATCACGGGAACGTTGTCTACGGTATTCTATCAGTTTTACGCCATTTTTCGTGTAGTGTAACCGAAATCCCATCGTATTTGTAGACATGAAGCGCCTCATCGGCAAAGCGTATTGCGATCAGACGGTGGAACAGAGCAAAAAATATTGGATATTCAAATTGGAGCCAGACTATGACGGAAATCCCGTTGTACCAATTAAACATTTTGGCGAACAGCGCACTGTTCGACCGGAAGATGTCTCAGCTTCTGTGCTGAAAAAAATGGTTGAAGTGGCGGAAAAAGCGCTGGGCGTGAAACCGACAAAAGCAGTGATCACGGTGCCAGCATATTTTAATCAAGCACAAAAGCAAGCGACGTTAGATGCGGCAAAGCATGCCGGATTAGAAGTGCCCGAACTCATAACAGAGCCGGCGGCAGCTGCATACGCATTTACATTCGACAAAAATCGGCTCAACGGCAAGTATGACTTGCTGGTATACGATTTTGGTGGAGGTAAATAGATTTCTGCACGAATTGTTGTTGAGTCCCACCGTGAAAATTTTGTCGAATTATCGCAATAGTGACAGAACAGACACAGCGCCGAAATTTACTAGCTACGTCGAATATTTTCATGAGTGATGCGCTGAAAATCGATTTGTTTCACTGTTTGCGCTGCTTTAGTAAGTGGAATATTCAGCATTGAATGTCATTCTTTGACACGCTACTCCATGCGTAAGTTATTTGATTTATTGCTTTGTTGATGTCGCCACAAAAACGACAGAGCGGGTATTGGGATATTTGGTGGTTCAGTGGTATATTGGGTTGGCTTGGTGAGGATGAGGAGACGAATCTTTTCTTCGTTTTATTCCAATAACTCCTTACAGTCTTACACAAGCAAACTATTCACAATGATTCAACTAACAAAAATCCCACACACAGTAGCCACAGTTCGCAGGTAATACATAGCAGGATCTCCATGCTTTCCGTGAGGAATATAGATAGTGCTATCGCCACGTATAGGAGATGAAGATGAGCGGATACAACGACTTGGGCGGTCGTCCTTGAGAATACCGCGTCTCACGCGCGTGGGATGAGATTACGTATCTCAAGTACGCGCGGTATTATTGACAGGAACGGTACAAAGGAAAGCGCCCCTAGGGCAAGAGCCCGCGAAAACTGCTAAATATACAAGGGTGTGCAACAGTTGAGTCAACCGACTCCACAGATAAAAACAAATTATTCGCGAGTACTGTAACATTCGCTACAGTTGAAGCTATTGTGGTCATGAATGGGAGACAGCCAAGAGTGTTTCATCACACGCAAAATTTACTGAAGTTTACTATTATTTTTCGTCTAAGCTGACTTTTAAGTTTTCTGTTGAAATTGAATGTATATGGACGCAGTTAACGCTAATTATAGGCACATTCGACGTCGTCGTTGTGACAGTTGATAATGGAAAAGTCAAAATCAAAGCGATTGGTGGAGACACTTATTTGGGTGGCCGAGACATCGACGACAAATTAGCCGATCTGATTGCGCAAAAAATTTATGATGAATCCAACGTAGATTTGAGAGAGGTAGACAAAGACAACTCCAAAGATACCCGAAGGAACAAAGCGAAACTTATGAAAGCAGTAGAAGGCGTCAAAATTACACTCTCTGACGAACTGGAAACAAAGTAAGTGCGTCTGAGCCTCTGCATCATGATGAAAAAGAGCTTTCAGTGTATATTTGGGAGACATCATCAACAAATTAGAAGACGCAGACGAGATTATCATAAGACGCGGTGAGCTCGAAAAAGCGTGCGAAGATATTTTTGTGAAGACGATCGAATTGACAAAACGCACGCTGAAAGACGCGAAAATGTCGCCGAGCGACATCAAAGAAGTGCTTTTGGTTGGCGGCTCAACGCGAATTCCACGAGTTCTACAGCTTCTCGGCGATCTTTTTCCCGACAGAAAGCTCAATCAAACAATCGACGCTGACGAGGCCGTCGCCTATGGGGCAGCAATTCGGGCGGCACAAATCGACGGCGTAATCAAAGCGGACATTTCCTTGACTGAGGCGACGCCACTTTCGTTGGGTACTGACACAGTAGGCGACTGTTTCTCTGAAATCATACCTCGGAATAGCAGCGTTCCGATCGCACGAAAATCCCGTTACTATACATCTGCAAATAATCAGACAAGAATACATTTTAACGTAATATTTTATATCTGCCTCATATACTGACATGTTGTTAATACAATGGAGGTTTGCAGATCTATGAAGGTGTTCGACCAATAGTTGATGAAAGCAACCGTTTGGGAACAATCGAAATAAACGATCTTGACAAAGGCGAAGCAGGTAGTCAATACGTCGATTTGACGCTGAGTCTCGACAAAAACGGCATTCTTAATGTGTTCGTCGAATACAATGGGAGAACCAAGCACATGATCATCAATTATGTCGGAGTGCGGAAGAGTTGCGCCCGCAGTATTGAGCAAATGATCAACGACGCGGAGCGCTACGCCGGCAGTGACAAACTAGAACGCATAAGACGCGAAAAACGTTTCGATTTGAGCGCGATACTGGAAAAAATTGGGTACAGAATTGATAAGGTTCGCTCTTCGAAACAATTTTCCACAAAATATGCTATAATGACGATGGTTTAGACAGGTTTGACGAATTCAGAGAAGACGGAGATGCAAAAGAAATACGATGAAGTTAAAAAATGGCATGAGCAGAATGCAAAGGCGTCTTTAATCGATATCGAAATGCAGATTGAATCATTACGAAAGATCTGCGAAAGATTTTTTCTAGTATAATAGTGCGCATGACAGTACAACCTTTACTGTTCACAAAAATGTTTCGCCTTGCTGTATTATATAAAGCATTCTGTTGTAAATGAACGATTTCATAGATGGGGTTTTAGAGAACTGGAGAAGGGAGAATTGCTGGCTGTACCATTGCAACAATCTGATTTGCAAACCTTGAAAAATCGAGTGTTTAGCAAACTCAGCATGATGCGTGATCAAAACAGATTTGTGAGTAGTTTTTCATTTGTTAATTTCAACTATTAGCACTATAATTTATGTCACTTAGACGCAAACGTCTACTTGGATTAAACTGCAAA
>NIUQ01002787.1:0-20492 GCA_002796945.1 Plectus sambesii
GCAGAACTCTTCATTGCAGAAGCAGTGAAAACGCTGCTCGTCTTGAGTTTCTTTCAGACCAACCATAAACGTTATTAAACGCCGAATATTCTTCTTCACGGCAGTAAAGAATAACTGAGTCCTGTCACTTCCGTGCGCATTCTAAATTAATATTCTTATCTATTATTAATCAGGATACCGGATGTATTGTAATAATTATTATCTGATAGAATGCTTCGCATGATTCACTAAAAACAGCAGAGACTCCTATTTGGCGTGATAGGAAACGCAGATACGGTAAAGAAAGCGACTAATATCGTGCTCTACAATAGCGCATACGATACAAAACTTAGGTTACCGTAAATCCTCTAATAATCGCCCTGGGCGATTATTATTTCATAAGGGGTCTGAGGGGGGCGATTATTAGAGGGTGGGCGATTATTATTTCAATCGATGTTTGAATGAGGCAGTCGTTGGAGAGAGGGCATTTTTTGGTTTCAATCGTCACTTTAACTTATAAAAGCGCTCATAAATAGAAATATAACGCATTCTCAGTAGTAGAATTTGAATAGGAACTCGGTGTTGACCTGCACTGCACAAGCGTTTAATGTTTTAATCCCTCTGAGGGGGGGGATTATTGGGGGGTGGGCGATTATTATTTCATTGGGGGTCTGGTGGGGGGGGGCGATTATTAGAGGGGGCGACTATTAGAGGGTGGGCGATTATTAGAGGATTTACGATATTCTGCCATATACGGTAAATGAGAGAAAGTCCGATTAACATGTTATCGGCTTCGATTTTGACTCTTTTTTGAAATTTAGTCAAATACAGTAATGCAGGCGAGGATGCCATAATTGCGGCAATGTAAAGCTTATCGGTAAAGGTTGCCATGGAGATTGCCGACCTGAACCAGAACGACTGCAGCTCGAATGGCAGTCACACTGTGTAGTAAGTTCATGAAAAGAAGTTTTATACCTGTCGCTTTCAAGTTTTTTGGTTGCCAATTAAAGTCTAACTTTAGTTTACGCATACAGTGAAACCCGGATAAGTGCACATGTTTCTTAAGCTCCGTGTGCAACTTTTGTGTGCAATTGTACCTGGATAAGTGCACAAGGGTGTGACCCCACCTCAATGTCACTCAAAAATGTGCGCGTATGATGTATAGTCCATCAAAACAATGCCTATGTTAATCAAAACGCCTTTCAACCTTTTTATCTTGAAGCTGTGTATAATGACAAGAAGTGTTTTCTTTACCTTTTCCGCTTTAACAAGGGCGCTTTCCAAGTGAATAAGGACATTTTTCAAGTCAGATTTATATGAAAAATGTCATTTTTGCTGTGGAAAATGTTCTCTTTGCTATGGAAAGTGTCTTTTTTAAGTGAAAATGTTATTAAATGTGCTTATTTTAAGGATTTGAGCAAAAATTAGGTCAGAAACTATGCACTTAGGCAAAACCCGGATAACTGCACAACCCGGATAAGTGCACAAAACTTACTTGCCGGGTCGATATGCACTTATCCGGGTTTCACTGTAATATGGAATAAAAAAGAGGCATAAGAACGACTACAAAATAGTTTTTGATGCAATCAATAAAATGAAAATTAATTAACGCTCTAAAAAATCGATCGCTCGTAGATTGACTACTTGGAGAGGGATACTGAACATGATGCGAGTCGTATTGTTTAATGTAATCCTTACTGTTCATTGCTTTTTCATTCGGGAAGTAATAAAGCGAGAAAAAACCTGAAAAGCGTTGTGATGCATCAAGCTTAGCGGTAGCTTTTCAGGCAAATGCATGAATAATTATGATGTTATTTGGACGGCTATGTTTCAGCTACTAACTTTCTAAGTTGGAGAATGTTTATTTTTAACAAAATGGGGCTGTACATAGAATAAATTTGAAAAACTTCCACTCCATTCAATGTGTTTGAGCAAAGTTATCCAAAAGCGAAACAGATTAAGACTTTTGTAGCACCCTGTATATCATTTTAGTAACCGAGAAAGTCACTTTTTACTTAATCAAAACATTAATCTTTTTAAATAGAAGACAGATATAGAATTACAAAGGGTAAGAAACAACAAAGCTTATAAAAGCATCAAGAAATAAGGAAAACTCATTCAATAGCTTAGTGAATCACAATCGCCACATTTTACTGCGGCGTGACGATCGGAGTTCATTGACTGGGATGCACGGAGTGCTCAAAAATTGTACGACCTCTATTAATTAACTCAGCCAGTGTCGTGTGATAACATTTCACAAAAAAAAGAGTAACGAAAGGATCAATAAGATGGGGTAAAGGAGCGGTAATCATAAAAATGCGCGTTGTGAATACACTGACAAGGTTGGGGGAAATGCGCATGACTATTTCTACAGTTAAAGATGGATAATAGAAGACGACCGGAACGAACAATAGCCATCGAATCATTCGCATTATATTGCGCGTAAGGGCTAAAGTTTCACTCGTTTGAGGTGTTGCAGTCATCATTGAGCTGGTTTCTTGTACCCATGTGGAGAGTTTACGGTAGAAGATGAATGTGATTATATATGCGCTGAATAATACACCGCCAATGAACACCAAGTAGTAGGCCCATATGATAATAGAATCAATTTCAACTACACCACACATACCCATCGCATCCAATCCCAAACGATCGGTCAAGATAAAGGGAAGGGGGAACAAGAGGCCGTATGTCCAGAACATCCCATTCAGTGCAAGAATTCCTTTTCTTCTTCTCAAGGGCCTCAGTACTGGATGCAGTTCTAACTCATCTCGCACGAGACCAACATGGCGACACAGCGACAGACATGCCGGCAAAGTCATACTCGTCATAATGAATATGTATATGCCTACTCCCATCACTTTGCATATCTTCAAATCGTTAGTTAGCGCCCAAATGGTGGACGAGAGACACGAAACGAGAACCATCATGTCAGAAAAAGCGATGCTGATAATGCAGATATTGATAGGATGAACGCGCACATTTTTTGTCATGGAGAGCACGAGAACAAGTAAATTGGCCGGAATGCCAATAGCAGCGTAGACGGCGTACACGAGTCCGAGCCACATTGCCGACCCAGGATCAGGATCAACAACTACTGAAGTATTTGCCATCTTCTTTCAATGTAGTGTGACGATTTCAACTGAAAGTCGATCGCATATCAGTGAATGCTCAAAGATGTATAAGACTGTAAGAATGACTGTAAAACGAAGGTGTTAGTGCAAGAATACTGACGAAACCCTGATACTATTGTGCTGCAAAAAACGTCTCGTACTTCTTCTAACTTCCTGCGTAACCCAGATTCCTAGACTACCTTCTAATGAGGCACTGTGAAATTTTTTCTTTGAATCTCATTTCACTAGCGTTAAGGTCTCAGACTGCCAGAAATCTCATTCACACAGCGTGTTCAGTATTGAGAATCATCGCGCTAATCTGAGCTTCGGACCTAAGTAAATAACGATGTCACCTTTAGACAGGGCGATCTATGAGTTCAGACACAACCAGTTTTAGCCCATAACTTTTACCCTAGCATCAAGTGACAATTGAAATATACATAAATAAAACAGAGCCAGCCGTCAGATCAAATAATTATTCATTAAAATAGCCTTCAGAAGAAATGGCGCATTCAACACCCTTAGAGATCGAATCGACCGACAAACTGATAATCACCCGCGGGATACTATTTCGTGCGTAAACTAGTGATGCTTTGACAGTAATTAGACTTGTGCGAGACATGGCGCAATTATTTTTCTCTAAGCTGCTTCACAAAGATAAGTCTAGCGGGATCAAGAAGCGGGCTCGACGGGGGCCAATCCTCCATCGCTATGAGATAGGGATTGTGCTCCTCAAGCATTCGCGTATCATTCAAGCAGTGTGGGTGAGTACTTCGTCCTAGTGGTTCATTAGTGAACAGCTTTCTTCCATATTTCTTCACAACTGGCTGCAAAATCAGATCGCTATACAATACATCATATGCCATCGCTTTCGATTTGAAGTCCTTTTAATGAAATTCAATCAAAGACAGTATGCACGCGAAGATGCCATCGTTGCAACAATATTGTGCTTTTCGGTAGAGTTAGCTATCGGGATCGCCGACCGGTGCCAGAAAAACAGCAGCTCGGATAGCAGTCATAATGAGCGACTAGTTTGTGAAGAGGAGTCTGACATGTGCCACTTTTCAGTTCTTTGGTCGCCAATTAAAGTCTAACTTTAGTTTACACATAGTCAATTAGTCCGGTGCTCCGTGCATTATTACCAAGTGTTTTGCTTCCCCACTGTACGCACAACATTGTCCATTATTTAGTAATACGTCATCACCATTCCAGTTTATTAGTTTAGTATATTGCGTAGGAGGGCGCGCTGCTCCTACTATAATTCATATAATGCCTTTATTCGAATGCCCATGACACGATTGTCTTGAGATCGAAGTAATTAAATCGAAATAATCGAACTACAGCACTTCTGTCGAAGACTTCGGACGTAAAAGAGAAGTGGCAAAACTTAACGCTGCACAGCGATCTGCGTGATTATGATCTTCAGTATCAGTTACCACTACCGTAATTGAAAGGCACAATTGAATAGCATTGGTGAAACAGTTCTTGCAAATGAAAGAATTTCGTGAATAGGTTTCGATCCTTTGCTCTATACTCTTATCGTAATGCACATGCGTTGTACTGGATCAGTTAAAGACAAAAACTTACGTAATCAATGCATACGGCAAACAATCGCATCCTAACAAAAATATTTCTGAAATAAATATTTTCGTTGAGCAATCATATGCCCAACAAAGAAGGCTAAGATCATGGTAGAGGTGCATAAAGCTATTTTCAATACAATAATGAGAAAGAATGGAAAGTAAGCGGCTGCGCTCTAACGGATATCCAAAAAATTCGAGGATATTACAATATATGAAAAGATGCAGCACAACAGCGAGATAAACGACTGCTTACTGCTATGGAATGCAAATTCCGCCCCTCTAACATCCTACCTCTTCCTTTGTTTATCACCGAACTTTGCCCATTTTCAATGTATTATGTGAGTTCGCTTTTTGGGCCGATCCAGCCTGAATTTCTCTTCAGTCTGTCTCATGGGTCCCTGTTAAACTATCCTCTAATATTTCTACATTCTCAACAAAGTGCAAAACAAAAGCAATAATCAGTCATTATGGAGATGTTGCTGCAGTCCCCAATTTGTAATATCGTAACGACACGTTGGACACGGTCGCTCGGTATGCAATCTTCCAGATATAAAACTGTGAGAATTGGGATCTTCCCTCTTGATCAGCCAGGGTGTGATGCAGTCAAAGTGGTATATGACGTCCCTGCAGTTGCAGGGAAGTCGGCATAAACGGACTTCAGAATTATCGATTGAACATTGACAAATCAGACACTCTGATTGTCTCATATCCTCTGACAAGTTGTAAGTTTCTACAGCTGGTAGGCTCAAAATCCAATTGTAAGGGGGAAATCCGATTTCTTCAATGCGAATGTTGTAATGAGCAAGTAACATTTGCATATTTCTGCTCACGGCGCGATGAAGACTATAACGAGTAAAGACTTTCTTGTACCAATCTGTTAGATTGGTGACACGAAGAGACATAACAGTTAGATAGTCTTCAATTGATAGCAAGCTAATCTCCTGATTGGTGTTCATATCTATCGCTTCTTCTTGCAGGATGTCTCGTCTAAAGCTGTGTGGATCCGATCGATCTCTGCTAGTGATATTCGATCGATAACGAGTCCACTCTTCCTCTCTTCGTCTTTCAGTTCTTTCGCTGCATTGATAGTAAACGCACGCAAGAAAAGTAATGAAAACAAGCAGTTCAACACCGATGCAAATCAAAATGGCTATTAAATCTGCACTGAAACCTGACCACCCTTTGCGAGAAGTATAGACTGGAGGAGGAGAAGCTTTCTTGCCTTCTTTAGGCCACTCTTTTTTCGTTGCTTTGGGCTTTTTTGCCTCTATTGGCGACAGTTTTTGTAGTAGGTCGCTGAGACTTTCAAATGTTACCATCGCATTGCTCATACCATCAGTTGCTGCAGTTGTCGACTGATTTTGGGGTATAATTCGCCAACGGCTCGAATAATAATAGTGGCTAAATTTAAATTTCACCGCATAGAAAGCTCCGACATGATTATCAGGCAAGACCATGTCGTCGCTCGCAATCGCCTTTGGACCAAAGGCAAAGCAATGACTACCATGGTTGAACTTTGCCGCGAGCGCCGACAGCAAGAATGGACAGTGGCGCAAATCAGTTAGCAGCACCATATGCACAGAACATTTCAGTTTGTCTGTCTGGAAATGATTAAAGTCCTCTCGACTTGGCAGATAACGGACTAGTTTTCCGTGCAACACTGAGTATACTTGCTTCACTACCGAGTCAACTTCATATACCCACTGGTCATCAGAGTTTTTGCTCGCTTGAAGTAAGTACGCTACGGCTTTTGCAGAGGCTTTTGCACTATTGTGCAATTGCGGTACGATGAGTACTAGGGTTGGTGAATTCCATTTTTTCATTTGGCAGTAATCGGCGGCATTCTTGCAATTATACCGCCCGAATTGAACTTCGAATGTGTTCAAGGCTAATTTCAGCCGATGCCACACTGCTTCCTCCAATATATTTGCCATAGGATTTATCGCTGGATCAATCCGAACCAGCCAAATTTCAGAGTTGGAGAAAGCTGTTTCAGAGAATGTTGTGGAAAGCAAATTGGTGACTAGTTCCTCAATGTCATCCGATGAAATACTTCCGCTAGTTAAATTGCGCGCTATTTTCAGCTCGCCAACAGTCAACGGGCCAGACTCGACCAGTGCATTGACGTATTCGCTTTTTTCATTAAAGTTGTGATAGGGCACACCGCGCTTGTCAAGCAACGCACGGAGATCGTTCACTTTGATTTTCGCATTCTTCGGATCTACGAATACATAGTCTCCCGGGTCAATAGCGACGGAGACGATGAAAGCATAACTGCAAAAAAATAGTAGGTGAAAGTAAGAGAAAGAAAGAAATTTGATCGTCATTTATTCTGCACAGATCAGAAACAAAGAATGCGCTGAATAACAAGTGAAAGGCTGTGTTCCATTTAGGCAGCGCTTAGGTGAATGGCGTCGCAAGGCGTAAAAACCATATCATGATAGCGCAACTGTTGGGCGAGCCGCGCTGCTCTGATAAAATACGTTGAATCATCCGAAAATATCTCACTTGTAAAGATTCTTTCTCTTATGCCAACTAGATTGCACCGATAAACATTATACTGCTATCACAGCGCACAGCGCTACAGTTGACTGTCATATTATGTTCTGGTCAGCTAGCAGCGCGAATTGATGTACAGTGAATCAAGTCATAACGGACTTGTGTATTATTTAACACTCGCCCGCTCTAAGTGTGTAAATAGTCGCCCTGGTGAAATAGTTCAGGCAGATTTCACGAGGAGTTATCACTATGTTCTAATCGTTTATTTTATACTGACGTGAGAAAAGCTAGCATATTCTTCATTTGACCGTTTGCACAGTGGTCACTTTCCTCTGCTGCGTGTGACGATGCGGCCCGCTGCCAATGTGCTGGACGACGCTCTGACTCCCCGGCTGCAACTGTTTGAAGCGCAATACCAAGATAAATGCTGTGCGAATATCTTTGCATCTGAAGAGATAGATGAATATATTCACCATTGGCTCCATGTTGTTCAACAAGTAGACGTCGGAGTATATCGTGACCCAGGCGGGCGCGCCGAGATAGGGGACGAAGGCGTACTGATAGAGCACTGGGATAACGTGGACGGTGAGACTGACGAAGCAGACGATACCAAGGGTGATCGTGATCCGACCCAGCTGCTTCGTCTTCTGTGCGTACTGCTGCTCGCTGACGCCCGTCTCTCGGCTATAATGCTGCAAAAGTAATTGATAGTTTGCATGAATTCCTAATCTGCGAGTAGGCGGCTATATTATAAATAACTGTATAGATGGGGTGAGACATGTGTACTTGTGGGAGTGGGTAATATTGCGAACCTGACTGTGAATTTCTTCCTCAGAGACTCTACGGGAAGCATCAAGAGTTTTCACCATTTAGTACAATTTTATTAAGTAAACAGTCGATGAAAAGGAGAACTGATGGAAATGCCTATTCCCAGGCGTCAACCTGCACTAAACTTTATTTACAAAGAACCGCTTGATGTGTCTTTTTTTTAATATTTGTTTATGCAAAAGAAACGCTAGGATTGCTGTTGAAAATGAGCCAATCCAGGATCATCGATTAGTTTTAACTACATATGCACTGAATTGAGTTTAAATGGCGAATATGTCCAAAATTGTCGACAGGTAGTATTATTGATGGAAGGTTGACGTCTTGGAGTTCCACCCCTTAAGATTCTACTACGCAGATTCGCAATCTTTAGTTCTTTTAGCCCGCAGACTCAACCATTATCTTAGTTCGAGCGTACTTAATGAAAGCCATTGCAAACCTCTTTCAGTTTAATCAGCACAAAGACGTAGAGGATGACGCTGATCGTTGGTGGAACGATTCGGCAAAGTACAATGTACTGCTGATAGGCCGGATGATCGCTGTGCTGGGAGTAGTAACNTAACAGTAAGAAGGAAAAAGGGGCGCATGAGAGTCGGGCATCGTATAGGAAAGCACGGCGCCAACGACAACGTTGCCGAGCACAAAAAGAAAGAGAGCGGCGTTCATTTTCCACGCGTAGTCGGTCGTCAAGGAAAAGTAACGCAGCCGAAGCGACACGGCAAATAGTCGGTCCAGCGACACCATCACCAGCACGTACGCGCCCAGCAGTTCGGAAAAGTCGAACAGAATGTTCCATGGTTTCAGATAGCACTCCCATCGCGAGACGTACACAATACCTGAAATGACTGTCTTTTATTTTCCAAACATTCGTGTAATTGAGCATCTTTGAGACATCTTTCAAGTTCGATTCGAACAAGAAGCTAACAATAGTTAGTATTAGTCAAATAAGTTTCAAAACTTAGTTTTAAATGTCCAGAAAAAATTATCAAAAGACAGATTTCAAAACTGCTTTTCGGTTTAAGTACTTTATGTTCATAATTTTGTGTTATCCATTACTAGTAACGAACTTCCATACGTTCAAGAGTACTCATAAAAATATCATGAGAGCGCTCAGCGAATTTAATGAACATTCGTACGTTATATCTTTTTTCAGTGCAATGAAACAGCGACCTTTGTTTGATTCTATAGTCTCTATAGAAAAACACATAGTGAAGTTAAATCCTATTAAACAATTGTTTTGGCTTAGGCTGAAGGAAAGATACATTTTTTTCTGACCTGAACCGTATTTGACCATGAAGATTCTTCCTAATCCGGCAATGATCATAGCAAGTCCGCGTAGGGCATCGCAGAAGGCCCTTCCTACGACTATCACATATTCTTTTTGCTCTCGCAGAAGACGATGGAAGAGGATGACGACGATGATGATCAGGTTCAGTCCGAACAAAACGCCACCCTGCATTGCCTTGATTCCTGATGCGTCAACCAATGACTGCAGCGACGAATTGGTCACGTTAACGGCCGACATTTTCGCTGTGTTTCTGAAAAATGTTAATACACTTTTCAATGACACTCTCATTTATAAGCAGCGCAAAAGAGGGGCCACTATCGATGCGTAAAAGTATGGCGGTGACCCCAAGAGAGGTGAACGGCTACGGGTAGTTTGTGTGCCAAAACCTAAATTAAAGGCGTGAAATAAATGTACTGGTGAAAGAGGTGCTGCAAGAGGCGCTCTATACTATAAGGGACCCGCTTTTGTGAGCTTGATGAAGCATACAAAAGGCGGAAATAAGCACGAAAACGACGATGTCATTTGAAGTAATGTAAATGCTGCCTTTCAATGTTTCCCGTAGCAATAGTAATAATTACGGCTTTTGAAATGATTTTCTTTGCCGTGATGATATGAAATGTTAAAGGTCGCGGACAAAATTGAATTCAAATAACCACCATTTTGCATTTTCCTCATTTACTCCATGCTCATCGAATAAGTGATTTTTTTCGGTTTCCAAGCAATAGGTTGTCAAAGGCCAAGCTTTAAAGAGTCAAGCGAATTGCTGGCAGCGAGCACAATTAATCAAAAAAATTATCTGGGGTGTCCTTCACCTGCTATCTCGTTAGTGACTAATTGTACGTCCTTTCAGGTAACCTTTTAAGTTAAAGCTAATTAGAAAGCATCAAAATATCCTAATTGAATGGCCATTTGATGACTTTTGTGCGAGGCTGCTGCGTTTGTATCTTAATTATGGCTCTGAAATGATTTTTGATTTGGTGACATCCACTGCTGTGGGGGAGAGTAGTTTTTCACCGCGACGGACACATGATCGCTGTGACATTTCACGGCGTGGACATGTGACCGCTGTGAAAGTTGATCGCCGGCCAAATGATCGCTGGGACATTTCACCGCTGTAACTTTTGACCGTAGAGACATTTCACCGTCAAGACATTTCACCACCTTGACGATTTATTAATAGTAGCAAATGTGTTGTGAACAAAAAGTTTTAGGTGAGCAAATAAAGGATACATAGCTAAATTAGAAATAATAACTCTTTATGTATTAGCTCCTCACAATGCTCACACATACCATCCCTAAAGTAGTGTCCCATCACACAAGATGATTTTGAATTTCGTCCGCCAATATTGATCGTGTTAATAGTTTTTGCATGTTTTGTCTCTGAACTTGACTTTATAATTTAGTTCTTTACTTTTTCTTTCTTTCTTCCTTTAAACTATTATCTGTATGTTTGTCTGTCTGGGAAAATGGGTAGGGTAAGCGAAAGCAAAATTAAATAGGTATGTTTACAGCTTATTTACTACAAAATATATTTAATTTTGCTTTCGCTTACTCTACCCATTTTCCCTCTGCTTTCATTAAATCTTCTCACATTAAATTTACTTCAAAATGGCCAAGCAACTCAGTGGTCAATTATCTTAACGGTGAAATGTCGCGGCGATGACATGTCCCGCGGTTAAACATCACCCTCCCCCACAGCAGTGGATGTCACCAAAATTATGCTGACACTTATTAAGTGGCGTCAGAAAGCTGAGTGACTAAGGGACGCCATGAAAAGGCGCTAAGAATTCGTGCGATAAGCAAACATTCAGTGCTTTTGACTTTAGGCACGCCAATGGCGTATCTGATAAGGGAAGCTGATTCTGCAATATTATAAGCGCGGCCTGAGCTTAAATTCATCACTCAACAGTCGTTTTAATATATTTCAATTGGTACTAATATGCTATGCCAAATTCTCTTTAAGGCTCGAACATACTGCACATCCGCCGCATGCCGCAGACTTTTGCGGCGCCGTGATAGTTGAATACCGCTCAACTCTTTAGGCTGCAGCGTGCGGCGAGGGATTAAAAATTGATTGATTTGATTGATCTCGCTGGTTTTTTGCTTTCCGATTGTTTTTATTCGAAAGATTTCATTTTTGGCGTATTATAGGGTATCTTGCTCGTGATGAATGAAAATTAAGCTATTTTTGCTTTTAGGTAGAGTTTAGGTTGAAAGTTGGCACAAACAGTACATCCCCTAATAATCGCCCACCCTCTAATAATTACTCCCCCTCAAGCCTAGGTTCAAAATTAATCGACAGGGACATTTAGTAGAGGATTTACGATACTTCTGCTCAAAATTATTGTGGTGCCGCGCCGCACACCGCATGCGGCGCCAAGCACGACTTTTTGACACCTTGCCTGGGCGGGCAGCAATTTTAAAGTTGCAGCGTTGCCGCATCCGGCATGTCAAAAACATTTCCAGCCTTTTAGTAACTTTTCCCCTTTTTGGTAGCGCTCAGAAAACGATAACGACGATAGCATTAGAGCTGGTAGCAGACGAATATTGAGGAATTAGTTAGGGAATTATTTATGCCTAAAGCTAGGTCTTAAAGTCATGTAAAGCTGATAACTTCGTTTCAGGAATAAGTTTTCCTGTACCTAGCGACCGAGCTCAGTAACTGAATTAGTAACTGAGTTCGCATCAAACGTAAAATATCCTAAGTTGAATCAAGACAATAATTGTTTCGCTTTTCAATTAAATGTGCCATGGTGAAAGAGGAAATTTCACTTGAATTACCATTACTCTCGCAAACTAGTCATGAAAAAATAAGGTTGGTTGCTTCTATTAGTACAGTACACGGGCTTCATCAGCTGCTTACACTTAAAATTTTTGTTCTTACTAATGATTTTTGCATTTAATATTAGTATGTGCTCCTTGAAAAGTTTAGACATTTCTTGTTTAATGCAGTCCTTGATGTATCAACTAAATTTCGTCTAGTTTTTAATGAAATTGTTCATACGATTCTCATAAAGAATTCAATGCGGTATACAGGGTTTCCCAAAAGTTCCTTTAAGGATTTGATTTCTTATCATTCCGTGAAAACGCAATTAGGTTGAATGCAGTTTCTAGCCATGATTATATCAAATTAATCAATTTCTTTGTGAAGAATTCATGCTATGTGTATAATCTAACATGCTCGACTAATTTTAAACTTTCTGTGTTGTATAACGATGTGATAATTACACTTAAGCATAAATAAAAACAAACATTAATTTCAAATCTAAAATCTTTTCCATAAGCCTTCCTTCAAATCATCCTCAAAGAACAGAGCAAGACGCAGAATAGCTAGATTATCAAAATTAGCTTTCTATGCATCTTTTCATGTGCTCTTTTTTCTCGATAGTTCTTACATGATCCGTAGTTTTGTTGCCTTCGTTTGAATTATGGGCTAACTTGAAGAATTTTAAAGCTTACAAAGTATGCTTTCAAATACTAATTGTGCGACTCCTTATTCATGATGAAGAATCAAAAGTTTAGGTGGATTACGAAGCTAGATTCACCTGAACGCATTTAATGCTTAGTAAGGACGGAAAGATCTTTCAAGAATGTTTCCGTAATATATTGGTTTAGCTTAGGTGCATTTGTTAAGCTTTCTTAATTTAGCTACAGTAACTCAGCTCGAGCGGGAGACAACAAAAAAACGCTATTCATATCAAATGCAGGCACTCAAGATAGTGATAAACAGGATGAAACTGCCAATGTTAGCAATGCTTACAGGGATATCCACTCAAACAGCACTAATGGAACACGATAATTACCAAATATTTTTTGCTAATTACAACTTTTTGCTAGATCGCGTAACTATTCTTGAATTTTATCGGTTCTACTGAATCTAACGGCCTATAATTATTTTGCTGAAAAATATTGTAATTATGGATAAATTTTGCAGCAATTCTTTTAAAAGTGACAATCAAAAGGGCAAGAATGTGAGCGGTCAAGTCAATGGAGGAATCGTCGTTCAAGGAAATTATCACGCTTGTCCACAGGGGACTTGGTAAGAATAAGAACTGAGCACTTACACATTCATTAATCAATACTAAAGTTGCGCTCTAGCGAAACAGAAATCCAACAACGTTTTTTCAGCTGCTTAGTTTCGTTGACAAGTCATAGAATTTGTTAAATTTCAAATAAAAAATGAATTTTGCCATATAATGATGAAATTGTCAACTTAAATATTTCTCATGAAAATGTGACTTTAAGGAGAGCAAGTGAACAACAGTAATTACTAAATACTTTTACGGCTAATTTTTAGTCATCTGCTTGATGGATATGAGTCTAGTTTCTAAGTCGTCCTAATCGTTACTTAGTCGTTGATAGCAAGCTACTGGTTCAATGCGACAGAGTTTCCTTTAGATAGCGAATGGCAAGTAAAATGGATATGCAATTTAATTTTTCAGACTGAAGCTTAATCTCCGATTTAGTTCAGACTGAAAATGTGTTGCTCTTATACGCCGATTACGAGATTCCCTTTATCAACCCAAGATCCAGTTAGAAACCCAGCCTCTAAAAATAATCATATGACCAATGCCAGATATGGGCAGATCATGTAAAGCAACTAAACATAGGCGTGGGCACATCAGAGAGAGAGATTAGCCACTTAATAATAAACACCAGGAATATGACCCTTTTTCAATCTTCCTTGCCCTGTACACTCTAATATTTGAAAATTATTATGTTTTAGAGGTAAATATCGTTCGAGAAAGATTTTAAGGGCTAATTTAAGTGGATGGGATATACTCTATTTTCTTGACTTGAGAAGACCGTAGAGATATGCCCTTGCTTTTCCTAAGTTATGTAATACCCTAGAGGGGCACTGCTTGAGATTAAAGAGTGTTTTTAAAAAATTTAGGTTTTACAAGGGAGGATCACATGAAAACAATAATTTCGCAATAGATTGCGCAATAGACTGCAGTACTGCGATATTATTGTTATCATTTGATTCTCCCTTGTACACTAGATGTGATTGATGATCGAATAATTAAGGATGATAAGGAAAAGTCAAATGGTACTCCTATCCGATTCTCTCTTGCTTTCGTCATCTCTGAACAAACACAATATTGATATGAGACAGTGATTTTAACTTAATTCGCTTGCGGTATGTCAGTCAGATGAACGCTCATATTAATACTTTTAATGATCATAAAAATGCTCATAATAATGCTGCAGTAACAAACTTTTTTGATCAGGAAAGGCATGTGTGGGGTCGTTATTACAATTATTGGACTTACTGTTTTCATTGGACTCGGTATATTTATCGTCAAGCAATTGTTGTACAAACCCACTGGAGAGCATCCTACGCTAGCCACTGTAACAGCTATTACGGTATCTACAAGAGATAACTGCGTTACCTTATCAAGGTCTGTTTTTATATCAAAGAAAAAATGTTGAAAACGGATTATTACGAAAACTCCGTTAAAATATCTTTAAACCAATTACTATAATATAGTGAAACCCGGATAAGTGCACATCGATCTGGCAAGAAAAATGTGTGCACTTATTCAGGTTCATATCATGTACAAAACAGTTCAAAAGTTCGGGACATTGAGATTGTGAGCACATATCCGGGTTTCACTGTGGCATACTCAGTGTCCAGAGAAACATATTTTAAGTGCATTTTAAAATTAATTGCAGATTTTCTTGCAGTAAGCCTTGTGAAAAGATTAAATGTTTAAAAAGACTTCTCTATAGAGTTAAATTTTAATTTTCAGGACTCAGCATTCATTGAGAAATATATATTCAGAAAGATTCCGTGACATTGCTCCAATATCACAGATATTTAGTTTTGATATAGAAAAAAATTGGATTGATTTGACGCTTGATTTGGATGGTGAATCAACGAAAACAGATGACTACATCGATATACTAAATAAAGGATTCACCAAAGCGAAAATGTTGATTATTGAAGGAACTCCAGGTACGGGTAAAACAACGCTTCTACGGCGAATTGCTTATGGATGGGGGAATAAAACCGAAAAACTTTCTCATTTTGATCTGATTGTATACGCTGAGTTTCGAGGAGTACAGCGCAATCAAACATATCAAAACATTGCTGATTTAGTGATTGATTACAACAAAAACATTCTTGAGAATGACACACTCAAAGACTTACAATCACTTTTAAGTAATAGGGAATTCTCCAAAGAGAGAAAAATTTTGCTACTTCTTGATGGCTATGATGAATTGTCTTTCGATGGCCAGTGTGAAGAACTGACAAACTATTTATCATCAGAAACACCTTCTAAACAGCTTGTATTTAATATTGTGCTGACAACAAGACCAGGTCACTTGTCGGAATATCGTGGAATAAAAAAGCGATTTGTTTTTGCTGACTTATCTGGCTTTTCAACTAATCAACAAAAAGAGAAATACATACTAAAACACTTTGAATTCACAGAAACTGATAAAAAAGATTTACAAATTGCAGAAGTACGTCACTTACTTAACAGTAACACTCACTTAAACAAACTCGCTGAAACACCTTTATTTCTCACCTTCATTTGTCTTGTGCATGAGCGAATTACTGACGGTAGTCCAGCTGAAGCATTACTTAACCTCTACTGCAGCATTGTCTCGTATCTTCTGGAACGGTGTCAAAGAGCTAATCGCAACTTGAATGTACCAGAATTATTTGGATATCAACCACCGTCTTATAATGGAAGTTGGAACAATGATGAAAGTTTTCATACGGTTATTGAAGATAATTATTTATATTTTCCACAGCTCCATGCTCTTGGACTTATGGCCTTGCATAACATAGAAAAGACTGTTTTTTCGCAATTCGATTTGAATAATTTCGGAGTGAAACAAATTGTTGAAAAAGTTGGTCTCATAAGAAAAGAAAAAAAGAAAAGAAATTCCTTTCCTCATCGAACAATTCAAGAATTCTTAGCAGCTTTTTCTTTCTTTTTTTCTAAGCAAAGAGTATCGAATGAAACACTTAAATCAAAACTTTATCAAAATAATACAGATGTCAACGAGTTTCGAATGTTTCTAAGGTTATTTGCTGAAACAAAGACCATCCCAGTAAATCTAACAAGGCAGCAAGAATATTTGGAATGGTCAAAAAAGCAATTCTTTTCTAACGTACAAACCGCACTTAATGATACATATCTGACCCGATTTCGCAAAACGAATCCATTTTCACTCCCATTTACATTTGACATTGAGAACACCTGGGTTTCATTAGCACTCAGAGAAGATATAAAACATTCGCAGGGAACAGATGATTATGCAATATTTCTCAAGAGAGCGTTCGAGAAAGCGAAGGTGTTGATCATTGAAGGAAAACCAGGATCTGGAAAAACGTCTCTCATGCAACGGTTGGCGTATGAATGGGCAAACGGAAAGAAAGAATTATCTCATTATGATCTTGTGATATATGCTGAGCTTCGTGGGGTGCGAGAAGTGGCATTTGAAAGCAGTGCTGATTTTCCTCTAGAGTACCTCAAAAACTTTCTTCTGAGTGAAGTGCTTCAAGATCTTAAATTTCTTTTGGCCAACAAGAATAACTACCAAGAGCATAGCATCTTATTACTGCTTGATGGCTATGATGAATTATCTTCAGAGATGCTGTGTGAAGAATTGTGTAATTATATTTCATTGAGCACCAATCAAAGTTCACGTTTATTCAACATTGTGCTGACAACAAGGCCGGGTAACATAACAAAGTTTCGTGAAAATGAGGGAAATTTTATATTTGCCGAGGTTCTCGATTTTAACACACAGCAGCAAAAAGAGAAATACATACGCAATCATTTTCATTCATCAGAGATTGATAATGAACGCAACATCACAGCAGTACAGAACTTGCTGAACGACAATGAAAATCTGAACAAGCTTGCAGAGACACCACTGTTTATAACATTCATTTGCGTCGTTCATGAAAGAATTGATGATGGCACACTACTGGAGTTGTACTGCAATATTATAAGATGGCTTATTGATAGACATCAGCAAGATAATCCCGATCGCGATGTCCCTGCTCTTTTTGGATTTCTAAGCAATTACGGTCCAGATTCTGAGCACTCATGGCAGAAGCAAAACACAATTCGAAAGCATTACCTGCAATTCCCACAACTTCTTTCTCTTGGTAAAATGGCATTGAGCAATTTAAGCAAGGATATTTTTCAAGAAGCTGATTTTACTGAGTTCAGTATAAAATCGATAGTTCATGAGGTAGGACTGATAAGAAAAAATGAATTTTATGACCAATCTGGGAATCTTACTACTACATATTCCTTTCCACACAGGACCATTCAAGAATTCCTTGCCGCATTCTACTACTTTAGTTCAGATGATCCTGCAAGTGAATTTTCATTCACTAATTTTAAACTTAATACATCCAAAATGAATGAGTTTGAGAGATTTCTTTTCCGAATCGCGTTATCTGACAAAATGCCAATGCAGGCAGAGAAACGCAAGTATTATTTCGAGAGAATCATTGATATCAACTTGAATATCAAATTTGATGCATTCAATGCAGCAGCTGGCTTCAACAGCGAGTTGCTAAACTGGTTTCTCTCACAATGCACAAACGTGCAATACACTTCTTTGTATGGCGAAGAGAACGGTGCAAGGCATGAATCAAGGATGACGAATGATACATCGATACACAATCGATTAGTTATCACATCCAAAACATACCGTCCAGCAGGATTCTCATTCAGCGATGTGATTGAGTTCCAATCATTGGAATTCAACAAATGTGCATTCTCAGCCAATTCTCAGCTGTCCTTCACAAATTGTCCATCCCTGAAAAATCTGAAATTCAGTGGATGTAAATTTGAAAATAGCGCAATCCTTGATATTGCAACATTGCCAGCTATCGACACTCTGGAATTCAATGATTGTAAATTTGACCTGAAAACATGGCACTCAATTACAGATGGAATAAGAAACAGTTCTGTCAAATTTCTGAAGCTGAAATTTGGGAAAGATTTCAATAAGGAATTCTTAATACACTTGCGAAAATGCAATGTTGACAAAATGGAAATTACAATAGAGAATTACGCAATACGTCAAAATGACCTGTTATCATTCAGTGACTTGATCAAGCTCGACTCAGTGACATTTCAATATTGCACATTTGAAGCCAATTCTCAGCTGTCCTTTACAAACTGTCCGTTCCTGAAAAATCTGCGATTTTATAAATGTAAATTAAACAACAGCACAAACCTTGGTATTACAACATTGCCCGCGATCGACACCATGCAGTTCTATGAATGCCGCATTGATTTGGCGACATGGCAGCCAATTACAGATGCAATAAGCAACAGTTCTGTCAAATTTTTGCACCTTTCTGCCAGTTACTTTGCGAAAGAAATCGATCCTAACTTTCTACACCATCTGCAAAAATGTAAACGCATTAAACAAATTCACATTAATGATGTCTATAATCGTCATAATAATCACCATATTTTGAAACGTTATGAGAAAGAAGTGACTGCATATTTAGTAGAAATAGCGCAAAAATTACTTGGACTCAAAAGCATTTCTATCTTGGATGAATTTGGCTACAGACTGGATGAAAGCAGAAGACTGGAACAAGGGAACAAAGAACGAATTGAGAAAGCTGGTCGAGAAAGAAATCCCAACTTCTCGATCAATTACGTGGGATGGGATGATCCTGAGCTGGTAGAGTGACCAATACCAATCCAAGCTAAAAATTCTCCTTACTCAGCGCTAGTTATCAGCTTCTTTATTAAAAATTGTGCACAAAATAGATTGTACAGAAAATTTCCTCTCTCTATCGGAACTTCATACCTTATATATCCCCACACCGCCGTTTATTGTCATGAGATGGGGATTCAAGATGTATATATTACGGCCCAGTACTTACATGGCATAAATTTCAAATTACCGATAGGGATTTTACGATTTCATGAGATAATTTCGTGTTACTCAACAGCGTGAGATATGGGTATAACACAGGGTTCGGAATCGTCCTTTTTAAAAAGATTTGTCCTTTTTTTGGGACCCTAAATCTTTTTTATTTTGAATGTCCTTTTTTCAACGAACGCCCTTTTTTGTCCTTTTTTTTGATAAAAAGGCCAAAATTTCTAAAAAAAGGTCATTTTTTTGTCCTTTTTTCGATAAAAAGGCCAAAATTTTTTTCAAAACAGTCATTTTGAAAAAAAGAAAAATTTTGACACAGAAAAAAAGGACATTTTCGAAAAAACCCAAATATCTGTTTCAAAATTTTTAACAGATATTTGGATCTTTTGGAAATTTTCCTTCTTTTCTGTGTCAACATCTTTCATTTTTCAAATTTTTTCATTCCGAGCCCTGTTTAAAACAGATATTTGGGTCTTTTGGCAAATGTCCTTTTTTTCTGTCTCAAAATCTTTCTTTTTTAAAAAATGTCCTTTTTTTCAAAATTTTTCATTCCGAACCCTGGTATAACAGAATACAAGCTTGGTGTCATCAATATTATGAATTTTGCAGAAACTGATGATTACTGCAGATGAAAATGCTCGCGGTCTACTGGAATGAGCAAAATAGGAATCTGAGGAAAGAGTAACTCTGAGAATAAGGTTTGAACTGTACAAGGGATAGAGCCTAATAAAAAAGAGGTGGAAAAATGGAGCACTAAAGAACATTAAAATATTAAATTATCCAAGTCCTTCATTTTTTAATTATCAAAGTACAAGATTTTAAAGATTGAAGGTGTTGTAATTGGCGGATTTATGTAGGTATGCAATGATTTTAGTATCGTTATTTTATGCATATTAAATGTTTCGGATGAACATGATTACAGCTGATCTGTTATTGTTTTTGCTCAATTATTAATTGGTCAGTTAACCAATTGATATTACCACTGTACTATGGTTATACCATAAGCATTAGTCGAAAGCCAGAGTTGGCCACTGCATATGAATGAATAAAGTGCAAGCTCACCCATAGTGACATATCTCAATCCTTTAATGTAGCTATGAACTTTTTATAACATGTCGGTAAGAAAGATTTTTAAAAAGCCAGCTTTGAACGATGTATTATTCAAAAGTGCCGAACAATCACCGCTACAATTCGTTCATCACTGTAATGTCGCGTTTGAATCATATATACCGTAAATCCTCTAATAATCGCCCTGGGCGATTATTATTTCATAAGGGGTCTGAGGGGGGCGATTATTAGAGGGTGGGCGATTATTATTTCAATCGA
>NIUQ01002788.1:0-20428 GCA_002796945.1 Plectus sambesii
GAAGAAAATTCCAGAATTATTTTAGAAACTTCTAGTATAAAACATTCTCGAAAGTTTAGACAGATTTGCAAAATTAAAATACAGGCATTAAGTTTTTTTAAAATGTGTCCATTTTGATTTGGAAAATGTCCGATTTGATTTGAAAAGTGTCCTGGTTGGTTTGAAAAGTGTCCTGCTTGGTTTGAAAAGTGTCCTGGTTGATTTGAAAAGTGTCCTGCTTGGTTTGAAAAATGTCCGACTTGGTTTGAAAAGTGTCCTGCTTGGTTTGAAAAGTGTCCGTTTTGAAGTGAAAATGGTATATAACGGTATTAGTAAATATTTCTTCAAAAAGAATGATAATCACTCCAAGTCAATCGAAATAGCTTAAGTTGAAAATTTAACTTGACATTGGTGGACAGATAATTAGAATATGATAGACCAGTTTCATTGCGCAAGTAACGTTTGACAATGGCGCGTACGGAATCTATTAATTGTGCCCAATAGTTGTTTTCGTGTTCGACTGACTTTACTGACTAAACTTTTACGACTTATAATTTTTTTTGCTGAAATAAAATGGTTGTAATTTCCGATTCATTTTACAGCGCCACCTTTAACAATCAAAAGAACCAAGGCAGGATGGTAAGCGGTCCAGTTCATGGAGGAAACCTTTTTCTAGGAGACTGCCATTTTCATCCGCAACAACCTGGGTAAGCATTAAAACTTAGCGTATAATAATTAATTGATACAACAGTTGTACTTTGGTGAACCAGAAGACCGGTTGCGTAAATTTAGTTAATAAAATTTTGCTAACGTAGGGGTCTAGTTAGCTTTATCCGAAATAAAAATGGATTTTGTAATACACATGACGAAGCTGCCAACATTAATATTTCTCATAGAAATATGACCTTGAGCAGCGCTTGTAGGTAACAGTAATTACTAAATATTTGAGTTGCTAAACGTATACCAACTGCTTGATGAGAGCAAGTTGATATTTGCAATCTTACTAACCACCACTTGTTCGTTAGTAGCAGCTGTGGATAAAAATTCAGGAGAATTTCTTTTTTATAAATCGAATGGCAAGGAAAAAGGATTTGCAGTTTAACAAAATTTACACATTTTAAATCAAGATTCCAGACGTTAAGTAATCGCCTAGGATACAGTCTAATTACGATAAAACTGTCACTTTTTCTCAAGTAATATAATCATCTGTAACCGTTGGGTCTTCTTTATTAGCAAAACCTTCCTCTACGGATTGATCAAGGAATAATATAACGCCCTTCTATACTTCGGTTTTCGTATATATTTTAGAATATGGAAATTCAAACTAATTCAATCTAACATGCTTAGCCATTCATTCAGATACTCTACATAGAAAATAATAATGCGGATAGGTTATTCAATGTTTCTTTAGAAAAATAAATAGAATAAGTCAAATATGTATTTAGCCAGCATCCATTTACTTCTTCAACTACTACATCACAGTCAAGCGCTGAAAACTGGCAGCAAAAATTAGACAAGTAAGGTTTGCGTCTAGTTCAATTAAAAAAGATATTAAGGCTCTCTTCCACAATACAAATGATTTTTTGATGCTTTTATTCTTTTGTCACGCTTTCAGGTAAATTGTCCGAAATGAAACGTTGACAGAAGGCAATGATTGCCTTTCTTGATGGTAGAACCATTAAAAAAATTACTTTTGATCTCTACTGTACTAGGCATTTCAATTAACCGTCGTACTACTGACAATACGTACACTAATCAAGTTTAAGTTTGAGGAACAAATATCAGAAAGATACCAATCCTCTTTAAGTTTCATCAGAAAAAGTCACATGCACGAGACATAACAGCAACTCAAAATGAGTCACAGTTATAGAGGACATACTGCATTTATACATAATTTTAATTGAGCAAATGACTATTTATCATTGTTTGAGAACTATTGATAAACTTGATCAGCAACATTTACTTCGCGAAACGATGTAAAAGGTTAATCCGAGCATAAACTATGTCCAAAAATCTCAAATCCTTCAGTAAATTGAGAGAGGAAGCACAGAACAAGTTTAAATGCGTGGTATACAAGCAATTTAAAAAGTCATTGAATGCGAAAAATATTTTGACTTTAGTGATCAGCTAACACCGATAATATTATCAATTAACTCCAAAATTTTTGGTAAAATTCTTGTTCAAGGTTGATTGTATCTTAAGATTCTCGAAATGTGTTCAAATCTCCAGTATCTATTGTTTCTATAAAGGCTCTTGGTAGATATTCAAGTGCTCTGCGTTAGATTGATGCTCCTGTATAGCAACGGCCATAGCTGCAAAATCAGTGTTGCATTTTTTAATCAACTTAAATCTAATTGTTCTTCGCCATTTGTGCTAATATTTGTTTCATCTTATATTAATTGAAAATTACTATTTAGGGTTCGAAAATCATTTAAAGAGATGTATTTGCAACGATTTCGCAAAACAAACCCTTTCTCGTTGCCTTTTACTTTTGATATTGAAAATACGTGGGTTTCATTGGCGCTTAGAGAAGATCGGAATCGTTCGCAGCCAACAGAAGATCATGCAGAGTTGCTGAGAATTGCTTTTGCAAAAGAGAAAATGCTAATTGTTGAAGGAAATCCAGCAACTGGAAAAACATCTCTAATGCGGAGGCTGGCTTATGAATGGGCAAAAGGAAAACAAGAACTGTCTCACTTCGATCTGGTCATTTATGCTGAGTTTCGTGAAGTGCGCGAGAAAACATTTGAGAGCATTGCTGATTTAGTGATTCAGTTTAACAAAATCTACGAGAACTTTTTTGAAAGTGACGAACTCGAAGACTTAAAATTTCTCTTGAGCAACAAGAAAAAGAGACATTACGAAGACCAAAAAATTCTATTACTACTAGATGGATATGATGAATCTTCTTTAGATAAACAGTGCAAAGAAATGAGTGCTTATATTGCATCCAGTGCGCTTCAGAGCCCGCTTATATTTCATGTCGTGTTGACAGCAAGACCAGGTTACTTATCCAAATATCGAGGAAACGAGGGAAGATATATTTTTGCTAAGGTACTAGGTTTCACAACAAATAAACAAAAAGAAAAATATATTTTCAATCACTTTCACTCAAAAGTGATTGATAACAAAGAAAATATTGCTGCAGTTCACCATTTACTGGACAATAACGAAAACTTGAACAAACTGGCTGAAACACCATTGTTTCTGACATTTATTTGCCTCGTGCATGAAAGAATCGTTGATGGCACTTTAGTGGAATTGTACTGCAACATCATATGGTGGCTCATTGACAGACATCAACAGGCTTTCCCTGATCGCGATATTCCATGCTCTTTCGGATTTCAGGATGGTTCTGATGACAAGTTTGAAACCATTCAAGATTATTATCTACACTTTCCTCAGCTTCATTGTCTTGGCAACATGGCATTGCTGAAGTTAAAGGAGAACGTATTTACACCTGCACATTTCGAACAATTTAATCTGCAATCAATTATAGAACAGGTTGGGTTGTTGAGAAAAGAAAAAAAATATGACAATTCATTCAAACTTGCAACCTCATTTTTCTTTCCACATAGGACTATTCAAGAATTTCTTGCTGCATTCTACTGCTTTTGTTCAAGTGATGTTACAAATGAATGGTTATTACCTAATTATAAATTGGATACAGCAGATAAATCTGATAGCAATCTGTCAGGAATGAATGAATTCGAGAGGTTTCTTTTACGAATCGCTTTAGCTAGCCATATACCTATAAAGACAGAGAAACGAAAATATTATTTCGAGAGAATCGCTGATATTAAACTGGATCTCACATTTGATGCATTCAATACCACAGATGGCTTCAAGTTGCCAAGTTGGTTTCTTTCACAATGCTCAAACGTTCAAAATATAACAGTAAAGGGCAATAAGAACAGTGCAAAAGGTGCAGGAAAAATGTTTAATGATACCTCGACATGCAATGGAACAGTTTTCACATCACAAATGTTCAATCCAAAGTTCTTCTCATTCAGTGACTTGATGAAGCTCCACTCGTTGTATTTTCAGCAATGCACATTTGAAACTAATTCTCATCTGACATTCACGAATTGCCCATCCTTGATAAATTTGAATTTCTCGAATTGTAAAATGGAAAGCAGCACAAACCTTGGTATTGCAACACTGCCTGCAATTGAGTCTTTATCATTACGTCAATGCAAATTTGAAGCCAATTCTCTGCAGTCCATCACAAATTTTCCATGTTTAAAAAATCTGAAATTTGATCGTTGTGAAATGGAAAGCAACGCAATATTTGGTATTGCCACACTGCCAAAAATTGACGCAGTGGAATTCAAGGAATGCAAAATTAGTTTGACAGCATGGCAGTCAATTATAGATGCAATGAGCAAAAATTCTGTCAATTATTTGAAGCTATCATTTCGTAAAGACTTTGATAAGGAAATTTTAATTTACTTGCAAAAATGCATTACTGTAGAACACATGGAAATTACAATAGGTAATTACCCCATGCGTCAAAATAACCTATTATCATTCAATGACTTAAAATTACACTCATTGTCATTTAATCAATGTAAATTTGAAGCCAATTCTCAGCTGTCAGTCTCAAATTGTTCACCCCTGAATATTTTGAAATTTGATAGTTGCGAAATTCAAAGCAATACAGACCTTGGTATTGCAACCTTACCGGCAATCAATACTGTGAATTTCAAGAAATGCAAAATTGATTTAGCGACATGGCAGTTAATTACAGATGCAGTAAGGAACAGCTCTGTCAAATATTTGAAACGATCATTTGGAGATGATTTCAATAAGGAATTTTTTATTCATTTGCAAAACTGTAACAATGTTGAAAAAATGAAAATTACAATATGGGATAACACTTTTCGTCAAAATGACCTGCTATCATTCAGTGATTTGATCAAGCTCCACTCATTTACATTTAGGAGAGCCACTTTTGAAGCCAATTCTCAGCTGTCATTCACAAATTGTCCATCCCTAAAAATTCTGAAATTCAGTACATGTGAAATTGGAAGCGGTTCAGATCTTGGCTTTGCAACACTGCCAGCAATCGACACTGTGCAATTCTATTACTGCAATATTGATCTAGCTACATGGCAGTCAATTACAGAAGAAATCAGGAATAGTTCTGTCAAATGTTTGAAGCTTACAGCTGATTATTTTGCGAAAGAAACGTTTTCCGAATTTTTACAACATCTGCAAAAATGTGAACGCATTGAAGAAATTCATGTTAGAGATAGTTTTGATGATGATTCAGATATGAAGAGTGATCTTATTTTAAAACGTCGTGAGGAAGAAGTGACTGCAAATTTTGTACAAACAGCACTAAAATTACCAGCACTCACGAGCATTATCATTTTGGACTTGAATGGAAAAAGACTGAATGATGAAAAAAGACTGAAAGAAAGCAACAAAGAACGAATTGAGAAAGCTGGTCAAGAAAGAAATCCTAACTTTTTGATCAAATACGTGGAATAGAGTGCATCACGAGCTGGAAGAGTGAAGCAAACCAATGCGAATTTTCACTATTCAGCGCAATTTCTCGGCAATTGTATTTTGTAGTGACAACATTCCGACTCAGCGCAAATTTCATGCAAGTGAATAACAAGTATGAGACAGTCAGAATCTATTTGACATTCTGTTCATAGAAAACCTTTATTTGTGACTAAAATCGCGGATCTCTGCGACAGATGGCAAAATTTGCAAATGGCTGATCGAAATGTCACGATTTTACAGCAGAATCTTGTGTTATTCAAAAAATGTTAGAGGACAAATATTAGGCTGTCCGGAAAGTAATGGGACATTAAAAAAAGGAAGTACTTTTCTAAGTGTCCCATTACTTTCCGGACAACCTAATGGAAGCTTGCAAACAATTACTGAGAGAAATGAACTGGTAATCAAGAATGTCAGGGGACAATTAGCAGTCTTCCAGGAATTTGAGCAAATAGTAGTGATTCTTACATCTCACCTGCTACCTCGCTCTCAGGGATTGTGCTGGCAAAAGACCTGGTCTTATGAAAAGAGATGAACGAAAAATCTTAAATTAAGCTTGGAAAGAACGGGAAGACAATTGGTAAAATGGAGGAACGAGTTCGTCCGCTTCCGCGGTTGGCTAATTCGATCGAAAAATGTCGCTGGAAAGATGGTGCAATTTTTTGAGTGCAAAACTTGTTGAAACATTGTTTTGAATGGACCGTTATTACGGCAGAACGGAATATGCGTGTTAATATGTTATTTACGTGTTAATTGTAAATGTGAGAGCGTTACATGCGTGAACGGGTTGCAGCCGAACGTTTTCGTGGTGAGATAACAATTTGATTTTTAGTTGAATAGCCGACGATAGGTTGTGAGTTCGTACAAGTTATGTTTTAGAGTGTATATGCATAGCTGAACAGTGTATGGTTGATTAAATGAATAACTGATATTAGTGAATGCTGCTGTAGCCTTAATGGAGTCGCACAAATTAATAAGTAGCTCATTTGCACACACGACCGTTTTCTCCGATAACCATATGGCTTCCGTCATCGATAGGGAGTTTCGTCATTGCTTTAGAAGTCATAACAGCGAACCACTTGACAGAATCTGTTGATCTATAGCTCAAAAGACTGGTCATAGTGACGCACATTCATCTACGAAATAAATCGGAACGAAATGTATCGTTTTCTCGCTAACTTAGAATTTTCGGTGTCTGGCTGACGGCGCAGTTTGAATTGGCGCCTAACGTCATTGCGCTATTGGGCCGGTTTCACATCGCGTACTTTAACTAAAGTCGGACTTCACGCAATGATGAAGGATAGGCCTTAAGTACGACTTTAGCTAAAGTACGCGATGTGAAACCCACCCATTGATTACATCCTTGTTACGAAGCAAGAGAAACCTCGACCAGTAAGCGGAGCTTCGATTGTCGGCGCGGTCAATAAAATGTTCAAAAGAGGTGGAGACACTATGTGCAAACAGTGACGGAATGACCGCGCAAGTGCAATTGCTGGCATTCTGTCAAAATCATGCACTTCGATTATTGCGGAATATTGCACGCCGCGTATTCTGTTTTGGGCGAGCGTGCATTGTCGCGTCCGTTTGCGCCCGCAATAGCGGTCACTTTTCAGTGATAGATAGACTATAGGGAACAAAAATTTTCCAGACACCTGAAAGACCCGTTCCGGTCCGATTCCAGTTCAGTAAATAATATTAACGGGTACATGATTAATCCAGAGCGGGAATCGGATTCACATCTGGTTAAGTGTCTGGAAAGTTTGCGGCCACTATATCTCTACTTATTCGCAGACAGAATGGTTAGACTGCATGGTTTTTTCTGCAGTATTTTTGGGCGCGACTGCAGCTTGAATATTTTTGTCAGCGTTTCGTCAACCTCCATCTTATTCCAAGTATTAATTTTAATTCTGTATACAAAGGAAATACATTCCTGTAGTCGGAATTAGGTTTAATTCGAATTCTGTATTATTAACAATATACAAAGGTCCTGACGACACGTACCGTCGCAGTACGATGGACTTACGCAAATTGCCTGTATCAGGCACTAGTTGAGGGTGCTGTTCCCGCGCACCCTCTCAATATGAAGGTCCACCCCAGGGCTGTCCTTCGTGGTAGGCAGCTTGGTGTGTTTCACTGTCTTCATTTAAAAAATCTATGTGAATTTTTTAGACACACTGTACTTTAAAAGGTATGAAGAGGAACAGGACTTATCCCTGTGAGCTCACTCGAGCTGACGCCAACCATAACCCACTCGATATTGGTGCTTCGCGCAGAGACTGGTAAGAACTATTTAGTCACCTAAACATTCGTTGTTTAATATTGTGTAGGCGTCTTGCCTACTTATTCGAATTAGCGCGAACTAAGATGACTATTCGCCCAATTGTGAAATGGATTGCATCCCGTTATCGTGTGGTCGCGCAGTGTTGTGTAGGAAAGAAGAGGGGCGCTCCCTCTAGAAGATGGAAGATACGAGGTTGTTGTCATGACTTCGAGATGAAATATCGTATTGAAGTGAAGTAAAAAAGAGGATTAACCACTGGAATCCTACAATTACAGTTGTTGAAAGGCGCAATGGCAACCCCGTATCGTATCGATTTTACTGACTTTACTTTGATTACTTGTAATTTGTTTGTTGAAAAGGACCGGTTGTAATTTCGGATAATTTTGCAGCCACGTCTACAACAACGACGATACCCCAGACAGAACGGTGGAAGGTCGTGACAGTGGAGGCATCGTTAATCTTGAAGACATCATTACAAACCCACAAAATGCTCAGTAAGAAAAGATATCTCTGCTTGCGTATTCATTTATTTAAATTGTCAGTTATAAAGCTTCACCTACTTTTTCCTCTACTTTGTCTTTGCCAAACGTTGAAAATAGTCATTAACTGTTTCTTAACTTAACTTTCGTGGAATAACTCCTTTTATTACACCACTCGACATCACTTAGCATTGATCACGCCGAAGGCTGATTTGTCTCCATTTGAATTCAGAGCGCCTTTCGCTCAGGCAAATTAACAAACTTACGGTAATCCTCATCACCATACTCGTCATACCGTACTTCTGGTTTACTACAGGGTGTAACGTGATCGGTCAATTTCAAAATAATATAATTCTCTAACCAGTAGAGATTTCCTTTTAATTTTGCTGTAAATAGAAGGGAAAATATCTCAAGTTTTTCCACTTAAAATCGGAGTAAGTTCCGACAATTATCAAGAAACATACATTCGTTTTAGTAACATTGTTCAATTCGCACAGACGCTGGCGGACGAATTGTGCGAATGCACTCATTTCCTATTTATTGAGAATTATCCATAGCTATGCGGCAGATTCTAATGAAATTTTATATAATGATAGTAGAAAGGCTTGCCTACAAAATGAGTGATTACTCATGATAATTTAATCGTTTTGCGGAGCTATATGAGATCGAACTTGCTAAATAACTTTTGTGAAACCCTTCACGCTGTTCAAACGAACAGTTTTAGTAAAACATTTTATGTTTCTTGGTAAGTCTCAGAACTTGATTCGACTTTTAGGGGAAAAACTTAAAGGGAAAACTTAAGATATTCTCCCTTCCATTTACAGCAAAGTTGAAAGGAAATCTCTTGGTTAGAGAAATATGTTATTTTGAAATTGACCGATTACTAATGTTACACCCTGTACTACAATGATTACTCGGAGATTCGATCTTAACGGTTGAGTTACTGATTGTCTCTTCGATTTTAGGCCAACTGATAGAAAGTTGGTAGGGTATAGTAGGGCAACAGTGTTCGCCTATAGTAAAGTGCTCTGTGCTTTTCCACTATTTAGATTCGATTACGCTTCTATTGCGATTATTGCGATGACTTCTCTCCCACCACCGCCACCTCAGATCCGTCGGTCGAGCAGCACGTCCTCGCGGACAACGACCACGTTGGTCGCTCTGGAGCAGGAGCCAGTGGAGCAGAAGCAGCAGCAGCAGCTGGATGAAAGGCGTCAAGGTAGGAGCATTCGTTCGCGTTCACCCGGCTCAGTGAGACCGCGCGGTAGACGCCAGGATTGGGGTCGGTCTAGTAGACCCTCACCCTCCCCCCTTCGGTCGCGTGCTCGCCCATCGCGTTTGGCAGCACAAGTCCCTCCGCATTCTCCGACGCGGACGCACAGTCGAAGCTCGACTCGTTCAAGCCGTAGTCTATCGGGCAACCCGTTGGTCAGAGATGATCGACAGCGTTAATCCCGTACGGCCGCGTTCGCGCTCGATGTCGACGATCGCCAACGAGGGATCGTCGGGACGGTTTCGCCATAGTTCGGCGAGTGATCTCAGCCCGGACGACCGTAGTCCCCACTTCCATCGTGGAAAGCGTGCGCGTCGATTTCGTGTAAGGAATTTTAATCGATTACGTAATTATTCTTGCATTATATCAGTTTTATTGACTTTACTTTTAGAACTACAACTGGTATTCCTGAAGGCTGGCATTCAGTGGGCAAGATTGCGTTCGATCTAAAGACTAAGTTTGGGAGCAGTTGCGAAGGAACCATAGTCTTCAAGTCAGTTGAACATATTTTATACTTTTGAATTTGAAATTATAATTTATAATTAATTATAATTAGTTAATTAAGATTACATTATTATATAGGCAATCCCAACGCTCGAGTCACCTGTCGGTCTTAGAAAATTTTTCGCGTATAAAGCGGCGTTTACATTGCTGCGATGTGCGACGTAATACCAAAATTTTTGTCGCAAAGGGTGTTTACAATGCTGCGACGCACGAAATTTTTGCTTGCGACGTGCGATCGAATTAAACCGATATTACGTCGCACGTCGCAGAGACCCTTGCGATTTTTTTTGAATTTCACACCGGTCTTCGCGCAAAGTATTGCAAAATTACGATATATTGCATCATAATAAATTGATTATGTGACTAAGTTATGTGTTCTTTGCAATTTGCTTTCAATTTCGACGCAAGTGTTGTATTTATTCCGAATAAAAGAAGAAAGAATGAAAAATTCTGATCTTATATTAGAAGTGCGGCTTACTAGGATCTTATACGACATGGCGCACCCTAGTTCATGTATCATGATGCAGATATAAAAATGCGAGTTTGGCAATCATTAGCTGAAAAGCTTTCATTCGCTGGAGGTATGTGATAGACATTGCTGTTTATAGCCCATATGATATAATGATTTTTACAGGGGCGAACGAGATGAAAAAAAGTGGTACGGCTTGAGCTCCACATATGCAACAAAAAAGAAAATGTTACCAAGCGGAATCGGCGCGAAGATGAAAAAGAAATGGCCCTATTTCGATGAAATGCAGTTCATCGACCCCTATATTAAAGATCGAGACGAGTAAGTGTCCAATTTTTTGATTTGATGTGAAATTTACAAATATTAGATTCGCCCCTCGTAATCGTCACGCCTCGCGTCGTGTGTGGCGGCCATGTGCCTCTATAACTCCGTAAAGTAGGCAGAGAGACCGACACTACATAACAGTAAACACTGCACATAACTCACTCTCTACAATGGCGGCACCGGACGCGGCGCGCGAGTTAAGAAGCATCAGGGATATTGTGAATTTGTTCTATAAGGGCCCTGATGCCGTGTTTATATTTTTAACCCAAAAGGGTTAATTTTGGAAAGTATACTTTGCGATAAGTGTATGCCGCTGGAAGGTCCAGTCAATAACGAAGTGGATGCAGAAATGAAGGTGTTCCAGCGAAGTGGCGAGTTGCGCTGGCGATGCATGGCCCGCTATGAAAGAACTATTCGTCACCACTCGGAATTTTTCACTTGGGAGCACGAGACAACGGTCAACGGTCGAAATAATTCGAACAGGTGAATTTCTTTTCAACATCTAGCGATTTAATAAATTGGATTATGATGGAAGATATTCTTTAGGCTCTCGTTAGAGCAGATGCTCATTTTAACTTGGTGCTGGTGCTGGGATAACAGCTCAGAGTCGGCCGCGCAGAACGCTGGATGTAGTATCGTAAGCGTCCTTACGTTCTACTCGCAGTGCCGCCGCGTGTGTTACGCCGCGCTCGACGACAGAGCTGCATGTCCCGAAGCTGGACTAATGGGCGGACCGGGCCACCTCGTTCAAATCGACGAGTGCAGCGTAAAAGCGCGCAGGAAGAGAGCGGCCAATGGACGCGGTCGTTTGGGGCGGGCCAGGCGACCGGCAAGAACCCCACCGCGGCACGCCTGAAGAGCACGTAAGTATAACCTTCCCTAAGTAATACGAAACATTTTAAAATTGATTTTATGAAATATTGATTAATATTTTATCACAAATTTTCGGGCGAGTTATACGCGAAAAGTTTTATGATTGAAAGCGAAGCAGAGCATCAATATCTGTCAGAATATGGTGGGAATGTCAGCATTTCGACTAGAATATTGTTTGATAGCCTCAATGGACTTTGTTGTATGTGAATCTGAATGTAACTGAATGCATGACATCACTCTACGGCCGGATTTTTGATACTGTACGGGTAGAAATATTGGGTGGTATTTAATTTGGATGACCGGCCGGCCCAGTTGGACCAATTCGGTAGTTGGCCGGACCACCAAATTCACTCGAATTCAAAAATACCCAATAATTTTTCGCTTCACAATACCTAACTTGCGTAACTAACCGGTTTGACTCAGTGATATTATAAGAGTAAATATATTGGATAGGATTCAACTTAGGTGGTCAACCGGATCACCCAATTCACCCAAATTTAATACCACCTAATAATTTCTCGCCTTACAGTAGCTCAAAGCTCAAAGCTCGTGCGGGTGGATTGACAGTGCGCAGCGTTGTTTTATAGTGTTTGTGTGTTAAAAACTTTGTTTTTGCAGGTAAACCATGGATGTGTTGCTGAGTGACTCTGACGAAGATGAGCGGAACTTCCCACGCTTGCGTAATTTCCGGCAAAGGCAATATTTCGAGTTGGAGAACTTCGAGGAACGTTTTCGCTTGAGCCGAACGCAGTGTGAAGATCTCCTGCTGCATATTGGACCGGACTGCGTGTCGCCGACTGGAAGAAGCATGGCCCTGACTCCTGCGGACAAGCTGCTTATGGCGCTTCGCTTTTATGCCTCAGGTACTTGCATTCTTAAATACTGAACAGAAAAGAATGTTGAACGTGCGTTGTGCAGAAAATATTATATATATATTTTATATATATTAATTAATAAATATATTTTATCCAAGGCCAAGGATACCATCCATACGTAGTTCACTATTTTATCTCGGTTAGCCCGCTTTCATTATGTACCACGTGACAAATATATTACTGCTGATATACAGGAAGAGTTCATGGATTTTCGTTACATCACTGTGGAGCTTTGCTGGAAATCGCTGCAGGACGTCATCGATGACGACGCTGTGAGAATGCAGTGCAAGCAGTTCGATGCGACCTCTTTCTTGAAGCAAGTTGTCAGTGGCGTCGCTTTTTTGCATTCTTCAGTGTCGCGGGGTGGCACTGTAGTCGACAGTCGTATGACGTCACTGTCGACTACAGCGCCTATATAAGAGTGCTATTGTTTCACTCGCTCGCATTTGTCTACGCCTGTGTTCCGCTTATAGTCTGCTCTCGCCCCACTTGGCTGTATTGCTGGTGCCGTCCCTCGATGGCACACTCCGTGGCTCCCTAGGAGTAAAACTCCTAGCTTGTGACTGTGTCCCTCGCAGCCGCAAGCTACAACACCCAGAAATGAATATTGGTTTGTTTATTTGAATGTTAAATTTACTTTATTTGTAAACTAAAAATGCCTGAAATCGGCTTTTTCGATGCATCGAGACTTGTTCATAGCCGTGGCACAGTTGACAAAAAGTTTTATTTTCGCTGAAAATTGGTATGCTAGGATTAGTTAGTGTGTAAGTCCTAAAATGATGTTAGATTTTTACTACTAATGTTCGATAAACAGCGGGAAGTTGAAATTTGCACATTGACAGTTTGGTTAAAATGAGAGAGTGAGTTTGTAAATAATTATTTTGTATATGCTGTTGTAATGAGACTTAAAAAACCAAGACTCATAGTTAATTTATGTTTAATGAAAAAATTTCAGTCCATCGCGATATTAAACCGTGTGTTGCATTAAACCATTAGCAATGTGTTGCTTACACACCATTGCAACAGTGGAAAAGTGCAAGCAAAGATAGCTGACTTTGGCAGTAGCAAGCAGCGGAAGCCTGGACGCAGTGAATGCACGAACACAGGTCTAAAGGGAAGCTGCGGGTGGATGGCTCCTGAATTGCTTAAAATGGATCCTTTTGTATTGTGAAACATAAATTGGCGCCAGTCTCCTGTGTACCGTATATTTACCATGTCATGTGAGTATTGCGCAATAATGCCTTGCGACATCGTGTTAAGTGGGTATGCTACAGTGCATGTGTGTGCGCAGATCGTGTAAGGTCGTGTTTTGTGTACCGTATGCATGCATTGACGTGCAGAATTAGTGTTTTCGAATAAAGTGGGTAGAAAAACCGAACCCCGCGTTACAGTATATACATTCTTTTTCAACTTGCTTAAAAGAGGCATCCTCACCGACACGATTATTGTAATTTCGCATTTATTTAACTGTGAACGATTTTCAAAGAAATAGATTGGGTGCGGTTGCTATGGTTACAAATGTTTGCAAGGTTACAGTTGCAATTGTATTATGCAATTGCGAACGCAAAATGCAATCCGTCAGAGTGTTTCTGAAACTGGAAATTGCGCACTTGCAAACGCAAGAGTTGTGAATTGTGTTCGCAAATGTTTTATGAAACAGACCACTGGCCTAAGTTTAATACGCGCGCGCTCCGCCGTTTGTTCCGTTCTCGCCGTAGAATCTTCTTGAAGTGAGCGAGTAAAGTGTATAAAGGAAAAGTCGACCACTAGACGAACATTGTTAGTGTAATACAGGGTGTGATATAAGTAACTGATCGATTTCAAAATAATATCATTCTCTTACCATTAGAGATTTTCTTTCAATTTTGTTGTAAATGGAAAGAAGAATGTCTCATGTTTTTCCCCTAAAAGTTGGATCAAGTGCCGATAATTATCAAGAAACATACATTCGTTTTAGTAAAATTGTTCGTTTGAGCAGTTTACAGGGTTTCAGAGAAGTTATTTGGCAAGTTTGATCTCTTATAGCTCCGTAAAACGATTGGATTATCATGAGCAACCACTCATTTTGTAGCCAAACCTTTTATCATTACGTAAAATTTCACTAGAATCTGCCGCCTAGTTATGGAGAAATCTTAATAAATAGTAAATGAGTGCATTCGCACAGTTCTTCTGCCAGCATCTTTGCGAATTGGACAATTTTACTAAAAGGAATGTATGTTTCTTGGTAAGTGTCGAAACTTGATCCTAATTTTCAGGGGAAAAACTTGAGACATTCTCCCTTCCATTTACAGCAGAATTTGACAGAAAATCTCTACTGATTAGAGAATTATATTATTTTGAAATTGACCGGTGACTTACGTTACACCCTGTAAACATGAAAGAGAGTTAAAATTTCGGGATCAAAAGTTTATGGTTCTGTGCTACTTTGGTAAAGTATAATATTTTAAAGTTTTGATGAGCTGGAATTTTGATACATTAAATGATTCGGAATGCATGCACGACTGTCCCATGGTATTTTTTGTTGTTTTGATTTATTTCTTTGCCAGTGCACCTTTAATACCTTTAAGTTGCGCATGTAATATAACAGAGGCCAAACGGCAATGCCTGGCGATCGTTCGATGGCGTCGGATTCCGAACGCGGCGACGACGACGTATCCATTCGCGAAGCGCGCTGTTTCTTCCACCGTCGCAAGATTGGCATTGAACTCGACGGTCGAAGACCAAGCCCGACTGATGACGTATCTCAAGTAGAGCAAACTGCATTTGCTAAACTGCTATAACCCGAAAATTTCGCTTTCAGGAGCGACATGAGCTCATCCACATTAAGAATAAGCTTTCGGTCAAAGAATGTATCTGTTACGTTCCAGTGAGTAGGAAGCAGGCACGCGCCTTACCCGACCTTACCTTATCCGACGTCGAGTAAGCAAGTTGATTATCTTAGTAGCCTCTTCATGCCAGTCAACATTATCACCTTAGACCTCCGTGTCACTGCGGTGCTATCAAATCGGAACATTATCAGTATAACAGCCCGAGTATCAAATCGAACAGTGTCAACGCATCGGAATGGAGCGAAGAGACAGCGATCACAGAAGTGCCCTGCAATTCTTTTGGAGAGATTGAATTTGCTAGCGATGAAGCACGTGCGAAGCCAGCAAAGGTGCACTGATGTGTCGATCTTGTTGTTGCACCACGCCTCATCTCGTTGCAGTATGTTCGTCTCAGCAACTCAACGCCGATCTCTGATGTAGTGGAAATGATGACGAACGGTTGGAAAATACTCGAGCCACATCGGCCGGGTTTGGTAATCTCAGTGATTGGCGGTGCGAAGAACTTCGAGTTCGATGGCGAAAGTCGCGAAGTGTTCAATCGCGGACTGGTCAGAGCGGCGCATGCTACGAACGCTTGGATGATTACCAGCGGCTCCAACATGGGAGTGATGATGGCGGTGGGAGAGGCTATGAAAGAAGGACATACGGTGGCGTTCGGTGGGAGTCGAATGAAAGAGACGTTGACGTGCATCGGCGTTGCCCACTGGGGCACTGTGAAAAATCGCAAAGATCTGATCAGCAGCGACGGCGGCGGCTGCTGGCCGGCCACCTATCACGTCGATCCCGTCATACGTCAAGGCAAACCCGTCTCCCTCGATCCCAATCACACTCACTTCATTCTTGTTGATGACGGCTATAGCAAATATGTTCAACCAACGGTCGCTAAATTCCGTGCGAAGCTGGAGCAAAAAATTGCTGCTAATGGTATTGTTTTTTCTATTTTTTCTGTTTTCTTGGGAATATAACGCTTAGCATTCTAGAAAACGGCGGCCTCACAGTGCCAGTCGTAGTCGTTCTCATCGAAGGCGGCCTGGACACTCTTGATGCCGTCTGCGAATATCTGAAATGCCAAATTCCTGTTGTCATCTGCCAAGGAACGGGTCGCGCCGCCGACATTTTATCCTACGCGAAATTGAGTTGCGTAGAAGAGATCAAGTAAGATATTTTGCCGCCAAAATTATGCGCTTAAAAAGCGATCCTCTGCTCAGCTTAAATACTGGTAAAGTATGTCGATTGCTACCCGAAGAGCACCGAATCGCTGTGATGCAGATGCTGACTGAGGCATACAGTGGATCTATGAAAATGGACAAGCAAATTGTGCAAGAAAAGTTGGCGGAAATACTCCAGCGCGTGGAATTGTGCTGCCAGCAGGACGATCTTGTAATCGTTCTATTCACTCTAGTCCCTTTTTCTAACCGTTCTTTAAGATCACGCTGTGCGACATTGACAGCAACGAGGATCTGGACGTGGCCATTCTAACTGCTTTGCTTGACGGACACGACACCAGGCCGATCGACCAGTTACACTTGGCACTCAAATGGAACCGTGCCGATGTGGCGGCAGAAAAAATATTCACCAAATACGATATGCATGCGAACGTCGAGCTCGATGAGCTGATGACCGAAGCGCTCGCCACCAATAAAATCGACTTTGTTCAACTTCTATTGCTACGCGGCGTAGACATCAAGAACTATTTGACAGTGAATCGACTACGCTATCTATACAATACGGTACATTTACCATTTTCTTCTATTACGAAATATGTTGAATATTGAGTATTTTTCCAATCCTATACTCTGGCGCACTGTTCACGACGTTACAAAGCAACAAAAATGCAAAAGAAACCAAAGGATTCTTCTGCTCATCCACTATTCCAACAAGTATTTTGATAAGTTACTACCGGTGCGAGATAAAAATATCGAAGCGCAATAAACAGGTCATTTTGGCGATTTTACGACTACAAACACTTGTTTCAGTGTCCCCCTGACAGTTTTATCTATGACTTGCTGGGTAGTGTTGCGCAAAAACGCACCAAGTACTTTTTGTGCGACGTAAAAGTAGTCTTGGAGCAGCAAATTGGGTGGAAGATGGACGACGTATACGCTCTCGACAGCGAAGAAGCGACGCAGTCGCACCTCGATCGGCAGAAAAAGGTAATCAATGACAATTTGATCGCCTTCCACCATCTTGTATCATTTAGTCAGTCGAGTCGATAGAGTACAACGATTCGAACTTTGATGAGCCTTTCAAGGAGCTCTTTTTCTGGGCCGTATTAGTGAATCGGCCTACGCTCGCGAGATTCTTTTGGGAATGCACGGAACATCCAATCATGAATGCTTTGGTTGCTTCAAAAATCTATAGTTCGATGAGTGAACGGGCGAGCGTCAGCGCCACTAGCCATCTCGCGGATCACTTTGTTAAACTGGCCAGGTACGTCAAGGAAACTGTGCGTCAGTTTCACATCGCGTACTTAAACTAACGTCGTGCTTATGGGATACGCGTAATGTTGTGCTGCTATCTCATTTAGCTCTGTAATATGCATCGTGCATTTTTTAAGCAGCTCATGACAAGCTGACTGCATATCCTTTCAACTAAAATTGCAATGAACTTACCGTCAAGCTGCCTTGTCATTCATTGATAATAGCAATCGGTAGAGCTTTCTTAAAGCTTGGGCTGTCCACAGTTTCCCGTAAAACATTGCATCGAGCACAACCTTGTTAAAAGACGCGATATGAGACTGGCGCTGTGACTTCGTTGATGAGACGTTGGAATTTTGAAGAGAGTACGAGGCGCACGCCAAGAATGTCATCGATCAAGCGTATGAATTCGACTCAGACAAGGCGCTGCTGATCGTCGAGATGCCTCACGAGCAATGGGATCAACTGAACTGTATGCAGATGGCCGCTTTGGCCTTTGATAAGGTGCGCTCTTCATCGGTATTATGATGATTACATACAGTTATCCGCGATGAAATTGCTCAACGTTCGCATTTGATTGCTCATTGATTGATACGCTATGCAAGTCGCTTTGCAGAACTTCATGGCATCGACTTGTTCGCAAATGTGGCTCGATCAAGTTTGGCGGCACGGGATTAAATGCACAGAATTGGAGGTTCATAGTGTTTATGGCAGTTCTAGAAATTGCACACTCATTTCAGGCTGTTGTTGGCCTACTTTGTCCATTCTACGTACTCTTCCGGATGCAGTTTGATGAATCGATTATCGGTGCGACACGAAAACAATTGTCACTTTATCAACGCTACAAGGTGTTCATCGCTTCACCGCTCACAAAATTTTCTACCTTCACCGTTAGTCGTATACAAAGAGCAATTCGAACGTGACTGCGTATTCTTTAGGTCTCTTGGATTGTGTTCCTGACGCTGTACTCGTATGTGGTGGTATTCGCCCTGCGTCCAGGCACTATTTACTATCCTGAAATGGTTCTACATATTTGGGTAACCAGCCTGTTCATCGACAAGATACGAATGGTATGTTGTCTTTTTATTGCGTCTCTTTGTCTTCATGTAACACGTTACAAAACCTGAATATTTTCCGCATAATTAGGCGTTGATATTTTTGCTCTCAAAAGACGGAGAGACCCGCTACTTGGCTTCGTCACTGGTCGATCTCTTCTTCACACCATTTTTCTACAAGCTCGACATGGTCTTACTGGGTTTGCACGCGACTGGTTGCTGTCTGCGCTGGCTTCCTCCAGAGTACTTTGATGGTTTGTTTCTGTTGTCGCTGTCCATTAAGCGGTTTTCACAATCGAACGGTCTTTTTCCCTCCATCGACCGAAAATTTCAAATTTCAACGTTATTTAAATTTCGTCGGCCGTTTGAGCGCGCTGTTTACCGCACCCTCTATTTCAAATTTATGAATATCGCAGGTTTGAGCGCTTCTATCGCAACAATCAGGCAAAAAAGTCGATTGCATGCTGTATCTCTATAAGAGGGTGGTTAAAAAATTCGGTCGGTCGGCGCATCACAACCTTAATGACATTAACTACTTCAGTCACTCGAGTCGTCTTCTGCCTTGCTGCCGCCACGGCTTTTTCTCGTCTGTTTCGCGTGTACATGGCCCATCCTTTTCTCGGACCAAAGCTGTTTGTGATTCGCCAAATGGTTCGATTATTAACGAATTGTCTACTTGAACCCAGTCTGATTGAGATTTCAGATAGCGGATGTGATAATGTTTCTCATAATTCTGGTTGTATTTATGCTCGCCTACTCGGTATGCGCTCAGGCGTTGCTTTTTCCCGACCGCGACTTCTACTGGGGCATCTTCATCGATACTTTCTACTATCCCTATTGGCAGTTGTACGGCGAGCTCTCGCTGGATAATACGATTGAAGGTAACACTCGTCGGTTGCACAACTGAGCCAATTTCACAAATTATTTCAACTCTACCATTGCGACATTGCGGGATTGCAACCGCGGCAATCGGTCATTTTCCGATTATTTCCAGTTGTTTCCAATTTACTGACCAATCATCGCGATTGCAATTTCACAATTCAGCAATTGCCATAATTTTATGAAATAGATTTGTGGGGCCAAGTTCACGATACTGTTGCTAATTTCTGATCGCAACAACGTTTTTCGATCCGCATTCATGTCATAGAATTTTAAAATATTCCATTTCATGAAACTGTATGATCAGTGTTTTTTTTTAATTTTTTAAAAAACGGAAAATTATTCACTTGTAATCACAGCGGTTGAGAAATGCGAATTGCGATCAGAATAGTTCAGTGAATTGCCCCAGAAACTATTTCAAGTGCGGAATCGCAAGCGCGGTGATTGGTTATAAAGACGAATATAATCGATAATCACCGGATAATGACCAATCCCTGCGCGCTTATAGTTTCACACTCCTCAATTTTGCAATTGCAACAGATTTATGAAATGAGCTCCACGAAGCAGTTTTACGACCAACAATTTTAGGTAATCTTGACGGCTGCGACGGCAACGTAACAATGAACGCCCAGGGTGAGTGGTGTCCTCGTCGGTTCTGGCCCGTCGCTTTTCTACTCGGAA
>NIUQ01002789.1:0-20409 GCA_002796945.1 Plectus sambesii
CGACATGGCGCTGCAGGTTTCTCCCTCGCGTCTAGACGATGATCGGTATGTTCTCTTCACTCCATCAGCATCTCATCCCCTTATAGTTCCTTTTTGTGACGTTATATACTAACGTCGCCCTATCCAACAGCATTCGTCAACTAAGAAAAGTAAACAAGTTTTTATTAATGCTTGTTTTACGAAATTTTTAGCAGCGCGTATCGATTGTTTGATGAATGAATCTGCTAGCTGTTTTAAACAAACAATAGGATCGATTTTGACCTTTCAGGACGCTATCGGACCGACCGGTGAACATACAAGAGATGTTGGATGAATGTTTGACCGATGAGGATGTTGAGTACAATTGCGAACTCTGCTCGGGCCGTTCGTCCATCGTCACGCATCGATTCGCTCGCTTGCCGCGGTACGTAATACTTCTCGAATTATTATCAACTATCGCAGCGGATAAAACTGATTCTCAAATCTATTTTAATTTGCCCAATGCTAATAGATAGTACTATTAGGTTTGTTCTGCACATATCAAATATCTCCACGCCGTTGTAATTCGTAGGTTAATTCGGCGCGGTTCGCTCGGATTGTACGCCCCGTATATCCATTTTAACTATGAGCAATTGTTTTATGCGTAAGTTTGGTCAGACAGTCCCGGACCACGATATTAATCGTATTTTGGACCTACTGATCGTATTCTTTAATGTTGCAGATGCTTAATCGTCTACGCGAAGCGCTACGAGTTCCAAGCGGGTATGGGGCGCGGTAGGAAGATCGCCGTCGACATCGACATACCGAAGTACCTTACACTGTCCGGTCTCTGCACAGAAGATGTAATTACCCACGAGCTCGTTTCGTCGCCCTCTCATATGTACGTATTGCTTTTTACTTTGCAAACAATTTTCAGTTCATTGAGCTTTTCATATTGTATTTACTCTGGTCTATTTTTGAACGCTGAGGGTTGTTTTAGGTATCTTACTATTTCGTCCTCCTACCTCTGTAAATAAATTGTGCCACTCGAATCAGCCTCCAACATAAATAAATGACTTGAAATGTATATTATGATTTGGTTTGGACAATGCGACCTGGAAATTCGTGAATAATAGAGTTGGTTGTTTTCTTTTAGTACCAGCGGACGTTCGCCGATGAACGCAAAAATGTCGACAGCGTCGAAGGAGCGGAGCGGCCAGTCGGTGCTGCGCTCGCCACTCGCCATGTCAACTCCTCTCAGCGCCTACGGCGGCAAGGTACAGAACTTCTATGAACATACCGTTTCGATCTCTGACATTATTGTTGTGCACGTATCGCCTTATTAGAGATATTTTCCCTGTGAAATTTGTCATATCCACGACAAAAACCCGTTGGATATGATATCATCAACAAACACAGCCTATTTGCACTACATGCTGATTGATTTCTTGTTGAACGCTGTTTTAATTCAGTCACGAAGGCAGTTGTTCGATGTGGGCGACAGCGCGCCAAAAATGCCGCCGCTGGAAGACGAGGAAGACGATGAGCAGTTGAAGTTGGCGCTCGAACGGAGCAAAACGGACACCGGCGGAGCGCGGCGCCACACGCGCGACGGTTGGGACGACGCCTCCGATTTGCAGCGCGTCGAGAACGGTCTCATGACTGAAGAAGAGCAAATACAAATGGTACGAGCACACCGCATTCATTGTTAAGTCATTCAAACAAAGGTGCAAAAGAAATAATGTTCACGGATCGGGTCAACACGGGAAGTTTCGTTTTTTCGATGTCAGATTTTGGACGCGAGACCTGCTCGCATTCTTGGGCGTTGAAATTTTCGGCCCATTCACATTATTTTTAAGTTATATTTGGGCTTATTTGGTCAACTCGTGCTTTGGCTTCATTAAGCAGCCATTTGAAGTACAGTAAAATTCGTTTATAGGGGTTTTTGTGGGACCGGCATTTTTTGACCGGTATAAGCGAATTCTACTGTATAGCAATATTTCTATTGCATTTATATTTCTCTCACGATAGCTATTACTTCTGTGGAACAGTTTCTTGGCTTCAAGCGCTTGGTGTACAGAGCTTTAAGTAGTATTTGCAATTGACATATCTTAGTAGCTCATTTAATGCTGACATCATTTAATTTCTCTGTTTGCAGGCGATCAACTTGAGCTTGGCTGGTACTGAATTAAACGGTGATGTTGAGCAGACGCGACAGAAAGCGAATTCAAAGGAAGACGTCAATCAGGTTCGGCTGACGATTTATATCAATTGCACGATATTGCTGCATTATTTGAGAATAGCTGAATGCCCTGGAGTATGTAAATTAGTAATATCCCTTGTTTATGTTTCACAGAAAGGTTTCGGGTGGTTGAATTGTATTTATCAATCATTCGGGTCCAAACTATTCCACTGGTGTCTCTTCCTGTCCAGTTGAGCATTCACAGTGAATTTACAGGATGTCGACGAGCGTCAGAAAATGTCGGCGACCGATGAAACAATCGTCGCCAAAGCGAACCAATTTGTTGGAGTGGTGCCAGATGAAAGCGGTGAAGTAGTGCCCGATTCGATGCCCGGCTCTCAGGAAGAGCCAACCGAGGAGGACAACGATTTACAGATGTCATCACACTCGCCTAAAACATCCAGCATCGATGTAATTTTTAGATTTTAAGCCAACACATTGCACTAATGGATGAGTTTTGATGTATGAAAGATATCCATGCTCAGTTTGCTGGTTTTAAATTCACGTGATCATCAATCGTCTGGCTGTTTCTTAATCAAATGGACAAAAAGCAGAGAACATTGATATCGTGTCTGTAACTGTGCGAACACGCGGATGGATGCCCTTATAACAAGTAAAGTCTATTAACATATATCTTAAGCAAAAGAATGCCGTGCTTGGGAAAGGAGTTGTCAACTGTGGATTATTTCAGGATGATGCAGCGGTACAGGCGGTGAATCGAAAATTTTCGCTGCGCTTCGAACCGGTGGACTCACAGTGGCGTCGGATTTGGGCGGAACGGCTACAGCTGACGTCGGCTTCTGAAAAGACGGCGCCGGCTTCCGTCATTGGCAAGGAGATGAGCTACGACGACCGCCCCGCCAGAACGGCCGGCATAGTTGCCGATGGCAACTGTCTCTTCCGCGCCCTGTCTTATGCGATCACTCTGAAGCAGCACAACCACGTGAAACTGCGACATCTGGTCCGTCGTTTCCTTTCCTATTTAGTTACTAGATTTTCGCTGTGTAGAATTTATTATTGCATTACGTATATTTTTCATTGCAGAAGATATTTTGGGATAGTTGTCTTTTTGATATTGAAATAGTGATTTCTTTATGATCCATTTCCTTCCAGTATCTCGTATTTCTGTTTAAGGGAGCATTTAAGTTGAAAGGACCAGTAGTAGTGGATTACCCCGATTTTACCGACTGATTCTACAGAATGATAAACATAGGATTAGGCTCTCTGGTATTTGACCGCAGAGAATGTGCATGGTTCTTAATTTTAACTCTCATTCTCTCATCGCCAAGAAGTGTATTTTTTAATAGCACCTTCTCTCCTTTGATTGATTATTTACATTGTAGATTGTTACTTTCCTGAAAGAACACGCTGACACATTCAAAAAGTTGGAGGGAATGAATGAAGACGAATGGGCGGCGCATTTGCAAGCGATGGCCGATGATTCGACGTGGGGCACTTCGCTCGAGTTGGCCGCAGCCGCCACTTTGCTTCAGGTATCCTACATTGAGCGACTCTGTATCCAACTAACAGAACAACATTATCTACTTCTGATGTTTATGGAATGCATTATTTTTAGCACTGATCGCATAAAGATTATTTTAATTTAGATACGTGATCTTCTTGGTCAGATATAGTCAATGTGAATGTCAGAGACACCTGGGGAATTGATCGACAAACTGTTATCTGCCTTTTAAGGCATTTTAACCTTAAATCAAGCTAAACTTGGGCATGACGTTTGAACTGATAGTTTGCCATCTGTATCGTTTGTCAATCGGCCATCTGTAGGTGTCGCGTTATACCGACTGCAGTCTAATAATGGAATATTGTATTGCTACGCTCGCTTCACCTAAGCACTGATGATAATGTAGTGAAAACTGGAGATGCTAAACCGTGGTATTGCAGACGGACCTGTGGACGTTCTACTTAAGCAAATGGTATCTGTACAAACCGCGGTTCCCATTGGAGAATGTGGAAGCAACTTCTTCGAAGGCGATCTACTTGTGCAACGAGCATAGCCACTTTGAACCTGTGTTGCAAGTCACGGTTAGTACTGACGTTTCGTGCTTTTTGTTATATGTATTGGTGTTAAGCGACAAGTTTAGAACCTCTATTCGCTGTAGTTTGAATAAAACTTTATATCGAAATATATCCATTTCTTGCTTATAAGCATAAAGACTGCTATAAATATGTATGTTGAAAGTAGTAATCGATTCTTCTATTATTTGACTACGTGTAGATGCTGTTTATGAAATATTTAAATATGAAAACTGACTGTATATATTGCGTTGATTGTTCTATGCATTTGTTCGTATTCAGGACGTTTTGCACAAAGCGAGACTGCTCAGCGCTCGGCGTCAACTGCTGGAAAGCAATTATGAGGTGAATAGCGAGAGTTTTCTTTCCTCTTTTCTCCCATTTGCGTAACTTTGCTTATTTCAGAGCGGAAAGATGGACAATTCTTACCGACTGTCAGCAGTCGTCAGCCATATCGGATCTTCCAGCGGCTCGGGTGAGCGATCTAGTTGACACTATTTGGACGCTTTGCATTTCATTCAGAACTTCCTGATTGAAATATATGTCATAGGGAGACTGTTCATTAGTGGAACACACGAACATTCTCACCTGTGCAAATTTACTACTGTTTATATGCGTTAAGCAACCCTTCAGTGAAACATAATCTGTAGTTCTTTAGACGTTTTCATTAGGAAGTTATGGCTTACGGGCATATGTACTTTATCGTACATATGTGACAGTAATATCTAGTGCATTTGTGAGTACTCTTAATCGATGCAGTTTTTAGATTTCGACTTTGTGGAATGTTTCATTCGAATCTTCTTTTAGCATTTTCCTTTTTTAGTGCGATAACAGATTCATTTTGCATAATGACAATAATAATAATAAAATGGAAGCAAACTTGATTCATCACAAGTATAAGTATGATGAATGAACAAAATAACACGCGTCTTCTTGTTTCAGGTCACTACATCTCTGACGTATGGGACCGATCGAAAAACGAATGGATGGAATGCGACGATTCGTCGGTGGGCGTCATCGGCGAAGAGCGAGTAAGAAGACGGCGACGCAGCACCGGCTACATTTTCATCTTTACCGCCACGTAAGCAGTTCATTACCCCATTGTGTGCAGTTGTAGGACGACGCGGCGCTCAGCTTCGTGTTTTCTTGCGATAGAGCATTTCTTGTGTATTTTATCTTTTTCTATGCAATCATTTTTGTCTTGAGCAAAAAATTCAATCGTTGTGATCGTCGTGAGCGATTCCTAGCCAAGTATCCTTTGCTGAAACAAAAATTATTTTAAAATATTGCGTTTTTTGTTGAGAGTTGAAACGCTGCGCACCTCTATGGTGCGCGCAAATCGGTTGACTAAAATTTACATATCAAAAGTTAACGGTCTATAATACAGTGGAACCCGGATAAGTGCACATCGATGCGGCAAGAAATTTTTGTGCACTTATCCGGGTTGTGCATTTAACCGGGTTCCGCCTAAAAGCATAGTTCCTGACCCGAATTTTGCTCAAATTCTCAAAATAAGCACATTTGATTAGTTACATAGCATTCCCATTTAATAAAGACACTTTCCAGAGTAAAGAGAACATTATCTACATCAAAAAAGACATTTTTCGTATAAATCTGACTAAAAAAATGTCCTTATTGACATGGAAAGCGTCCCTGTTAAAGCGGAAATGGTATGCAAAAAATTTCTTGCCATTATATACAGCTTCTTGATAAACAAGGTTAAGAAGCGTTTTGATTGACATAGGCATTATTTTGATGCACTATACATCATATGCGCACATTTTTGAGTGACATTTAGGTGGGGTCACGCCCTTGTGCACTTATCCGGGTACTATTGTATACAAAAGTTGCACACGGGGCTTGCAAAACATGTGCACTTATCCGGGTTGTGCACTTATCCGGTGTGCAGTTATCCGGGTTCAGATCATGTACAAAACATAGTACAAAAGTTCGGGGCATGGAGACTGTGTGCACTTATCCGGGTTGCACTTATCCGGGTTCCACTGTAATATGTTAGCTATGTGTTAGCGCACTATTACAACGCATCCTCTCTCTTTTACATTAACTACCATGTTGCTTTGCATTTCGACGTTGAATAAGAGAGATCCGACAAAAATGTTGAAACAAAAACGTCCGATCGATTTTCAGAAGTATCTGCGAAGACGGCGAAATTCACCGAGCCGATTGAACTGTGTAGAGTTTCGCCGAATTGTCCGAGTACTTCCAATTTTCTATTCGATGCCAATCTTCAAGAGACGCCGCGTGTTCGTATTTCGGCAGTGGTGGACGACATAATTCCTCCTATGTGATTTGTTCCGATTAAAACTGTTTCAATTTGGAAACGTTGTCATGTGTGCCATCTGAGCTGTTAGCATATGCGTGGGCTAATCGCGCAGCGTCTGTGTGCGACTTTTGGCTCCCCTTACATACGCTGGCTTCGTTTCTCTGAATGTACTTTATTCAGTTGCTTAAATCGCGGCGCGCATTGTTGTCTGGATTAAGTTTTCCCGAACTGCGACTTGATTTCTCGTTATCGGCGTTGTTCGAATGCATTCTAACCCGACTTCTATCTTTTCTATTTTGTATATATGATGGTCGTGGAATGAATAGCGTTAATTCTACTTTGAGCACACAGACGGCACGCAAGAGTCAACACATGTAGGGGCCTATCAGCGCATGCAAGCTTAAATAAGGGATGCCGAATATTCAAACTTGCTCTTTAACAAGACCTTGGAGCTTTTACCGTAGATATGACAGTATTTCGCTTTATAGTTTCGGGAGAATACTTCATGTTTGTTCGATTATACATGAATACCTATCTATCAGAGGCCGCCGCTTGTTTTCGCGACGGTTACCGTAGGGGATGTTGAGGCTTCTGTCAACCGCTCGACGGCTTTGCCGCTCTTTCTGAGGAGATAAAAGAGCACGCAGATGATAGGTAGAAGGATGATCCACGGAGCGATCCACATGACCCACATGACGGTCGTCGGAGGAATGCCGCCGGAAAGCGCCGCAGGACACTCTGGAGAGTCTTCTTCGGGATCCTTAGAGGCCGCGTCGGTCGTTGAGCGCGAGCAGTCCGCACAGGGCGTCGTCGGCAGGACGGGACAAAGGTCTTTCATCGACGGCGGCTCCGTCGCCTGCAATAGAGCGCTTGCTGTTGGGAAGTTTTGAGCTCGCTACGACACGCGCATCATTAAAAATGGGCAATTTAGGTATGCTGTTGAGGGAAATATTTCCCTTCCAGTTATATTAACTTGTTCTCACTTTATCCTGTTCTGTGATACTGCATTGCGCTTTTGCAATCGGTGACAAAATTCTGATGCCACCAGCCCCACAGAGTGTGCGTTGCTGCTGAAAAAGCGCCGACTACAACATCGATTCTTTTTCAACTGTGGCTCAGTAAAGTAAAAATCAAATTCGGGCGCGATTTTTTCGCATTTCCTCAAATTTCTGCAGTATTCATGTGTCTACCACATAGTCGAAAAACAAAAATATACTGAATTAAATATTTTTAATTTTAATGCTCGCTTACCTCTGCCGACTCTAAAGAATGATTCGTTGGCTTGTCCATTATCTCCTTCGATCCTTCGACAGACTTGTGTGTAGAGTTCTCCAAGTTTTCAGTAGAACTAGTTATTACAGTGTGATTGTTGTGGTCTTCTGCGGAATCTGCCTTCACAACGTCATGTGTCAAGTCGTGCACTTTTTCGCTCGTTGCATTCGACATATTACCATCGTCTGCTGAATTTGCTAAATCCGCGCTAATTAATTTCTCTGACAAATGTTGCTCGTGGTCGATAGTTGAATTTTCTTTTCCACTGTGTAAATCGGAGATATGTGTAGCGGTATGGTTATTGAGCTGATCTTCCTTTTCTGGATCTGTTTGCGTCGCATTCTGAATGAATTCTTGCTCATGCTCAATCGTCTCATTCTCAGTTTCCATTGAATTGTCGACTGTTGCATTTTGAATTGAGACATTTTCTTTGATCAAAACTCGATGCTCTGATGATTTTTCTATTTCAGTTGAATTCGAATTAGCGGTTACATTTTCGGAAAGCACTTTGTTCACAACTGAATGCTCTTTGTGAACATGCTGTGTCACGTTTCGAGCGGCGCTTTCATCGGCTGATTGGTTGATTTTGTCTTTTTTCGGCTTCAGATGATCTTCGTGGCTGCCCTCAGCCGTCATCGAAGAATTGCTCTCATTCGTCAACTTGTGCACCATAGTCGACCTCTTGAAATTCTCATTGCTTCTATTCATGCTTGACAGGCTGGTGCTGTTTACGTGGGGTGTAACATGAATCTCAGCGTCATTCGAAGTTTCCGATGATAAGTTTGAATCCAGTGCTTCTGTCGAGTTCTCTTTGGAATCATTCGCTGAATGTGAGTTAATTTTGTTTTCTGTTAAGCCGTTCGCCTTGACTTCCATCAATTGATCTTCGGCCGAAGAGCGATTCGTCATAAGTATTTCATTGCTTCTGTCGTTCTTATTATAGCCTCGTTCGAGAATTGATAAATTAACGATCGTTGAATTTCCGCTTGAATTTTCGCTTGATGCATTGGTTGAATCTTCTGAAGAAGTAGTGATCTCTTGTGATTGATCGCTAGTGTTTGTTGAGTTATTTTGATGAACATCTTCGGTTTGATGAGAAGTATCATTGTGTTGATGCTCTTCAGATGATGCGTTCGGCAATACTAAACGCCCTTTCTTTATTTCGGCGCTGTTTTCTTGTTTAGATGGCATAGCAGGCGTGGTCTGAAAATCAAACAGTTTTGCCTGTCTCCGATTTGCTTATTACATAGATTCAGTTTCTCGTTGAAATTATTGTCAAAAATAAGCGAAACAATGCGGAAAAAGAACCTGATGCTCTTCGTTTGATATCGGCAGTGGGACAACATGTGTGCCGTTGTTCTTGATGAAAGGATAGCTTAGGACGGCCTTGCAAACGCTACTGTTGCAGCAGCAAAACGTCCCTTCGTCGTTGCAGAGTTTGCCTTGAGCAGACAACTGAGCGCATTCTCGGGCGGTCGACGGGTCGGCACAGTGGAAGATGACGGTGGACGCTTCGTTCGGCAGCAGAACAGAATAGCACCACGCGTCAACACCGTTGACGGTGCACGTAACCTGCAACATTCGTAAGGTTGGCGCTTCTTCCGAGAAAGGGCGATCCGGTAGTCAGGAACAGATGAATGGGCAGTTCTACCGCTACTTTGACGAGGTCTACGCAATAAAATTCCATGTGAAAGTCTGACGGAGCGCAAACCGTAACCCTCCAAGTGCAATGCTCGCACCTGAGCAGATATCCGCCACCGATCCGAGCAATGATATGTTATGAAATCAATGCAGTTATTACTGTGGATCCGTTCGGCGCCAGAAATGAACTTTCGAAGAAAGCGCACGATCCCCCGCTTCTCTCCCCTATGTATAGCAATTGCGTCGTCGTCCCCGCTGCGGACGATCGGTATCCATCTACGATCGTCTTCCTCACTATCATGAAACGTTACATACTTCAAGTTTATCGAGCTTCTCGTTGATTTTTTGGCCCTCCATTTCGTTCAGCTCTTCGTTTGAATAGGGCAAACTGCCACTTGGACACTCCAGAGCACCCACATTGCTGACGGCCACAACAAGCAGAAGAGCCGCTACTGCCTTGACCATTCTACGGCCGACTGCTGCTCTCTATCTAATAACATAAATGAAAATTAAGATAATGGCAAAACAGATTAGTGGTTATATGCACAAAAACTGCCTATTCGGATAAGATATTTCTATACTGAATCAAAGTCACAGAAACGTTACGACGAATAGAACTGAATTTTGCTGGAGCCGAAGTTTCGCTTGTCGTTCATTGACGTTGGCCAATGTCTATTTGACCGTGGATCAGACAGAGTGCGGCGGACTGCCTTCCTCTTTCCGGATGAAAAGTAAACGAGAAAGATTTGCCACACATATCAGAATTGGTAATTGAAACGAAACTGGATTTGCAGGAATCTTTTCATTACGTGCTCACTGAAAACTGAATTCGCTGATTGACGCATGCGAGTGGAGAGGATTTTCGCACTGACGACAAAAATACTCTTTGCTCCCTTGCATTCTTCAGCAGTCTTTTACCCTATTCTCTTTCAAGAACCATAAATCAAAATTTCTCCCTAAATGCTCATGGATACAAAGCTGTCGTTTTGATTAATATTGAATTGAACAGCTGTTAACATACAGTGGAGATCAAAATATTAAGACCGGCCGTAACACTTTTACTTCATTGCTGTCTGCAGCTTTCAGGAACCTTAGTATCAAATGATTTATAGTAACACATCAGGATAACATTCATGTGAATTAAATGATATACAGGGTATTTCAGTTAACTCCGCCATTTTAAATTGTTAATAACTTTTTCAGTTCCGCACCGATTTTGATGAAATTTACAGGTTTTGTAGAAGAAATGCTGCATGGACGCATTTCCAAGACGAAGCCGTTTGTGTCACTGCAGAATGGCTCTGCTAACTGCAGAGCACATGCTGAACGTTTGTAGCGGTCCCCTCTTACTCTTTTTGAAACCAACAGCTTGTTATTAATTTTAATGAGAATTACACGCAACAGTACATTGACGAATTAGTATAGATGTGCGTATAAATTACAAAACGCAAATATAATTTTAAAATCATAAATATTCACCAAACTAAAATGTGCTTTCATATGATTCGGTTTTCTTTGTCGACCACTTCAATCGGGATACATCAAATCCGTAATTATTTCAAGCAAAAACTCGGTTTTCTGAAATTTTGAATGATGCAATATGGCACAAGCAGAGCACGGACAACTTTCATTTTAATAGAATCAACGATTAATGTGACCAAGATCAAACATCCCACATTTATGCGTTGTGTCGTTTCATTCATTTAGGAAATACGCTATGCGCAAATCTGTGATTCATGCAACAATATTTTTGACGATAACCTTTCGCCAGCTGAAGACTCGTGAGTTTTCAGTCTTTAAGACTATTGTCGCGTTGCTGATTTCAGATTTTGTCAAAGTCGGTTTTAAATGAAGCACGTTACCGATTATGAAGGATTATTTTCACCCGAAGTGTATCTGAACAGCTTTTACAGCACGCCGGAAGGATCGAAATTCGAAGACCAGTTTCTTTCATTCGTGCTGTCAAACCTCCATAAAATATCGCAAAAATTGTCAGTACTTCCCTCGTCAGCTGATTCGCTGCTCATAGACGTTGGATCAGGACCATGCATACATACGGTGAAAGATAGAGCACTCATTTTATACAATCTTGAACTTAGTATTTTAAAACAATAATTTTGTTAAATCACAAATTACTTGATTATTAACATTGTACTAATCGGTGGAGACAACCTTGAACGATGATGCGCTTGTATTATATAAAAGTGAACGGCCAAGCGATACAAAACAATCACTGTTTGGACATCCATGCTCCCCAAGCGAAGAGCTCGACGCTATCCGTTGAAGAACACCGCACTTTTTCTATTATACAGTGAAAAAATTTGTACCTACTGTCCAATGCGTCTCCACCCTGAACGAGGAGTCAAAGTTACAATCCAAAAACAAAGTGTCAGCTTGTCGTCTCCATAACTCTTTTGCCATCAAATTCTGCTCAATAATACAATAATCATAATATTTAGATTCTCAGCTTAAGTTCGTGCTTTCAACGTATCATATGCACCGACCTTTCGTCTGCAAATCGTGCGGCGATTCAGAAATGGCTAACTCGCGATAACAGCGCTCATTCATGGAGTGCACTGCTTCAATATTGCGCATCGTTAGAACACGAAACAACCGCCGAGCAATTAGAGTCAAGAGTGCGACGCCGAATTATCGATGTTAGGCCATGCAATGTACTGAACGACGCTTCTGTAATAGAAGGCTTTGTGGGCGAGGCAGACGCAGTCATATCAAGTTTATGCATTGAAGCCGCATGTGACTCAATCGAACAGTACAGGCAAGCAAATGCTGCCCTTTCTTGAAATAATACGAATGGAGCCCATTTCATGATTCATATGCTTTCAGACTTCGTTTTGGCGACGCTTTTAAGAAACAGACTGCTAGACAACTAAATATTAAAACGTTCTGTAATGCAAGATAGCGTAAGCATGAGACAGCATTATCCTTGTTTATGTCCCTTTAATGATTGTTTCGTTACCACTTATATTCCTTTTAAATACATCTATGACTCGAACACACAAAAATTTTGCTCTTTTCAGAAAAGCAATTAGCAATGTCGTTCAGCTGGTAAAACCTGGTGGCCATCTTATACTCGTAGGCGTTTTGGGCGAAACGTACTATGATGTCGGCGATGTCAATTTTCATTGTCTCAAATTGTCCATGGACGACGTCGAGGGAGCACTAACAGCCAGTGGCATAAAGATCGATTATGTCGGTGAGAAGCAGCGCGATGATCCTTATATCAAAGTGTCTGATTGGTCATCAGCATTTGTTCTCATGGGAATGAAGCGTTAAGGAAGCTCTACCGTCACAAAGTTACACGATTAATGTTTGGTTAATTCTGGAAAAGAGTTGGTGCATACTTGGGACTTGATAGTAGCAAGTTTTTTTATGAGGATGAATGTTATTTCTACGCAAAGGGTAATAGCTTGCGTCTGCTGACCGAGCTAGCCCAGCAGTTCGTTACTACGCGAGGTTATTGGAGCGTTGAATGAAAATAAAACTGTTCTTTTCGCTGCTATACTGCACTCACAGGTATGATGAAACTGGAGACGGGACTGGCTCTTGGGGTACTGGGGCCCTTTGGCTTTATTTTTCCCAGAGTGGAACGAGAAGGTGTATGTGGGCGATGTCGTTAAATCTGGCATTGCATTAACCGATAAAATATAATGTTCTGATGACACTGGCAGAAATTGGGCGTTTATTGCACTGTATCAAGAAGTTTTATCCCCTTCCGAACAAGTGATTGATGGTGTGTTCGAAGGATAAAATATACGAGGAACCATGTCTTTGAGATAGTATGAGGCGCTTCATTGGCGTACGGTTAAGGTCACAAACCAAGCCGCTAAATGGTTCACATCGTTGAAAGAGGAGAATTGTGACATAAAATGTCTCTAGCCTCACGATAAAGTCGGTTCAGAGTTTAGCCAGTACTAAACAACACAAATTACAATATTGAAACTATTTTTAGTTCAAATATGATTACAGTCTACTGCTTGTCAACGCCTAGCTCTATAATGTCGGTGTTTGGCCGGTCCCTTGACCGACATTACAAAAGCAGTTGACTGTGTATATCTTAATGTTGCAGTATTTCGGGTTTCAAAAATGAAAACGAAATGCTGAATATTGCAAATTATTTCAGCGTTTCATAATTCTACTCATTTGGATCGCAAGCTATATGCATGTATATCTCCTCTACCGCTCCACTTTCGTATCATAAAAAGATGCCTTGATATGCTACAGATCATGTCAGTTGGTTTTAACGATAAGCGCTTCCCCTCTGCAAAACGGACGTGCCGACGTCACGCGCAAATTTAGGCATGCTAAGATAATAATGTACCTCCAGCGTCAATACCTTCTCTCCTGATGTTGAATAAGGGATCGCAAAGCGAAAACAGTTTACCACGGTTTCGTTCCTTATCAAAGTTTCCACCAAGTTGCTGGCAATGTTTTTAAAACTGGTCCCCCAGTTCAATGATTATTAGTTACGCATATGTATTAGGGAACTTTTCTATCCAGTTGTCTAAATCATGTTCACACCTATCTTTCCTACGAACAAGCACTACTTTAAACGATCGATGAGGGCGTAAACGGATACTTGTCACGTTGTTCAGTTCAATGAAAACTTTACAGAAGACAGCAGGAAATATGGAGAATGGACCAGAATAAACCAAAAGCCCCCTCCAACTTATGTCTACGAAGATGATATTCAATGAAATTTTATATGCAAGTATCTTAGTGTAAAACCCAACTCTGGACAAAGGTTCCTGCATATAAAATTTTATCGAATATCATCACCGCTACAAAATCTTAGAGGGGGTATTTATATATTCTGAACCACTTGTATACGCAAAAAGATACTTTTTTGATTGATTTTTGGGCGGCACATGAGTACCCAGGGGTTAGGAGACGTCAAAAATGAAATCATATTGATGTGCGGATGCTGGAAAATAATTATTTCGAAATCGATATGCATATATGTTGCCAGTTAGCACTATGCTCAAACGGCGACCATATATCGGTGCGCAAGCTGACGCTCATCCGATCCTGTCAACTTTGAAAAGTGTAACCACCATAAACCTGTGATTTATGATTGAAAAGTTGCACAAATGAAAGGACATGGAAAAAAAATAAAATCATGACCAGCATACCCGCTGAAACTGAATGGCGGCAGTCGCAGACACTGAAAGGGTGGATGATTCAGGAACCAGTTTTCGATGACGAACTAACGACGTCGGTGATGATTTCGCAGCGTACAAAAGCTGCCAACCGGTTCCTGTCCGCTTTGACAGCGGCAGGTGACTCTTGTTACTCCCCGCTTTGCTGCGTTCGTCATATTTTCGTACTCAACGGTATGCTTTACTGCGAAATCTCAATATTAACGCGCAAAAATTTATGATATTCCTGTTATACAATCTCTTAAGGCGATGTTGTCTGAATGATATATTTATATTGAGCATTCGAGATTGTTGTATTATTACGAAAGACTTGACTAGTTGTCCTTAATCGGTGTTTTTGACAGATATGGAAGTATTGCCAAGGTCAAACATTTTTGCTGTTTTGCCTGAGCGAGAGAGAGTACTACTGTTCGACTACTCCACCGACCGCTTCATTTTAATTCACCTGATCGACATCGCCTGCCCTAATGTTTCTCTGACTTACGATAAATTCCGAACAGTATCAGGCAGCTTTGAGTGGTTGGTCGCAAAGGCGGTGAAAAGGGAGCAGCGAGTATTTCTGTTCGCACTGGTTGCCGAAGTTCGCTCCTCTCGAATATACCTGGTATCCTATGAAATTTGTTTGTCAGAGAGCCGCATGGTGCTCGTACAAGAACACAATCTTCATATTAAAAGCTACAAAATGAAATCTTTTTCATGCGACCTTCTTGTGAGCGAACGCGAAAGATTGGGAAGTGGTTCGGGTCAGCTTCATTGCGTCTTCCATTATCTTGACGAAGAAACAGATATAGACAGTGCTGTGTCTCATTTCTCAGTTGTCCGCATCCATATCGACAACTTTGGTCACATTCACTCCAAAAAGCTGTTCAAAGAATTTCTTGCGATTACCGGTCATTGGCGAATTCCTTTTGTGAACGATGACAAAATCTACAGCATTGCTGGTGATGAAATACCGGAGAAAATGGTTGAAATTCAAATGAGCGCCAATATATCGGACAACCCAAATGTGACGGTTTCACGCTTACATCCGCACCAGTCGGCCACAAGCGCTTTCCCAACTCAAGCAAAATGGTCAAGACCAATAGTGAATGCGACCTTTGCTCTCTGGTATGTGTTCGACAAGACGACAAATAGTGGAGAGTGTTGGACTCTGGATATGGGCGCAAAACAATGGACAAAGCTCTGGGATATTCGCGAGAATCAGCATGCGGTCAGTCACAGTTTGACAGTGGAATGTCCATCGCCTTCAGTTGTCTTGCTGTACGGAGAATGCTGCGACTCTTCTTGCAAGAAGTCGCACATTTATTCAGTTCACTTGCAGGTAGATTGTACAAGTGCTCATTTATTGAACGCAAAAAATTATCAATAAATGTTTTAACTTTCAGACGGAAAATGGTGAATTTATCGAACAAGCTGGAGATCGACAGTCACATGGCGAAGGGAGCGAATTGAATTTATCCATCGGAAATGAATCTGATACGGTAACACCGCCGCTTTCTGCAGCTTCCCGCATATCAGAGGAACCTGAAGCGGATGATGGTCGCTGCTTTTGTGTAGCATGCATGGAAAATTCGGTGAGTTATAATGTAGTTTCCGCAACAGGATCTCATGCTTCAGTGAGAATAATATGGAGGGTATAGTAGACGTACCCCACGTGACTGAACGCAGCAGTCCGTCTTACGATGCGATTTCCAAACTAATCATGGAACGAAAACAACTCGAAATAGTATAGTCTTTGAGACGCTTATCTGCGCTCTATCGTCTCTGAACTTACGAGTCGCCGCCCCCTCTCAGTAGCGAGCTAATCGTCACAGGCGTCGGTGGGATGACGCAAATTTTGTTGTGTCCGCAGGTATTATCCTAGCCCCCAGATGGCGCCAGTAAATTGTTTCGCTCAAAGGTATTTTTAATGTAAGCTTATCCGACCGATTCCTTTAAAGTTAAAACCTTCTCAAAAACTGTTAGTGCCTATCTGCTTCTGAACAACGTTACGTCCTATATTAATTTGCTTTCAGCCGAACGTCCTCTTTCTGCCATGCAAACACCTGGTGCTCTGTATCAACTGCTCGAATCGCGCTGGGAGAACGTGTCCTTTTTGTCGCAGCACTGTTCTACATAAAATCAGCGGCTGCTTCCTTCCTTCCTAACCAAAAATTGTCATTTTCATGATCCGTTTACAATCCTGTACCAACATTATCGAAACAAAGCAGCGATTACTTTAATGCAGAACAAAAGAGCTACCAAATACAGCAGAATCGTCAACGGAATCGCGTTTGTGTACCGCGGACAAGCAAGTGGCTGGGGAAGACAAACGCCCTGAACTAATAAATACTTTGCTTTACTTCTTCGCGTCATTACTTTTTGACATCAACCTAAAAAAAAATCATATGGTTCTTCAGTTATGCGGTTCTGTACATTTATTTGTGATTACTGTATGTTTGAATTTGAAAATAAAGTTATACATAATTTGAACAGACACAGACATAAAAAAGCAATCGCAAAACGCTAATGCATTCGATTCATTGTTACTAAAATACGAATAATGCAAAAATTGAGACACGCTTATAATTAGCTTAAGATATTAGGCCTTGAGAAGGCCTACGCTACAGGTGCTGCTTGCTTTGTTATCATATATTGTTACGTGAAGTGCTGCATACTTGGTGCAACAACTTTTGCGCCACTCTATACTTAACATAGCTGCATTGAGATACAAAATTATTAGTTTCAGATCGGATAGAGTCCATGCATGATCTTGAATCATGGTATCTTGCCAATACACGTGCAAAAACTCAAATTGCTAATCTATTAATAGCAAATGGATCATCGAAGTGTAATGCTTAATAGAGCTCGCTGTTCTTCTGCTGATCTGCAGGCGTGCTGGTGCATTGCTAATAAACGGCGCACTGAAATAGATCCCAACCCCTATTGAAGCCCTCCTTTAACCTCTCGCTTTTGTTCACAATAGACAATAGCAATGCATGTTCTATGAGCTCAAAGCAGAAGCGGATTACTAAGAATTCAACAAGACAGACTGTGTCGCATTAGTCGAGTAAGCTGATCACGATCCACCGCCTCTGTTTCAAAAGCATCGGTCTAAAAATTTGCTTGTGACAATGTTTGATCATGTTCGTCAGCGGCACCAATGATCATTTGACTGGACAGGGCGTTATAATATCGAAATTGCGCGATTCATTGCAGCGCGAAATAAATGTAACATACTAATATGAGCATAGTCCAGTGGTAATTGATATATTCTATAAAAAGCTCTCAGTTCAATGAGCCATGTCCGGGATGCTACTCGGCAACGATCTCCAGTAAAAATCTCTACTTGGCAGCGTGGCTAGATTACTTGACAACGCCAACTAAAAGGGCGCTAGGAAACGGAACCGAACAATTCAAGCATGGTTTTAATCAGCTTTTAGAAACGCGATTGAAATTAATCGTAGTCATTTGCATGAAACTACACCTCGTAAAAAGCAGAAAGACGCAGTAGTGTGGACGTTTCGCAACAAGGTTAGTAAAGCTGGCTTGTTAACTGCAGAAATATGTTTGCAACTAGTTGTTTGAATCTGAAAGTAAAATTCTACTGAATTTTACTCTCACATGTATTAGAGAAGTGAGCTGTTGGAGAATTTTTCCTCAAAATGTTCGCATTTAGATTAAATAAGAAGTAGTGCAGTTATTTTGAGCGTATTCTTTATTGTTAGACGTCGCCTAGAGTTCATTTTTATGCGAGTCGATAGGACAGTCGAAAGTGAGAGGCAAATCGTTATTCAGACTCAAAATAACTTTTCTCACTAGTGAAGAAACGATGCCATATAACAATGTAAAGAACGCTTTCCGAGCTCAAGCACGAAACTACATATAACTGAATATGCCTGTCATGCGATAGTAAATGAATGTTTGACTATTATTTCAAAGTCCCATCTCTCGATTGGCTCCTGTCCTCAATATGTGCTAGTCTCACTCTAAGCACATAAATAAGCCAACACTTTAAGTCACCTGTTTTTCATGTAAAGAACCGTTGGGGTTTTTTATTGCTCTCATTTGATTACCTATTGCTGGGCGGCCCTGAGCAGTAAATCTGCTGAAACTTGAACTGCAAACACATGATTATGTTCTTGCAATTTAAGTTCATGAGTATACTTGTTTACGTATTTGCAATTTAATATGTAATACATGATTATGTGTATGAATCGAGAAGTGTAGGAAAAGATAGTGAAAATAATATGTTAGTAGTGGTAAGTACTTTTACTTAAGAAGACTAGGTAGACTAGGAACTTTTAACTAGTTGCCCAATACTACTCAACGCCCAGTTCTAGTTGTGCGTAATGTATCTTAAGGCGCGCAGCAAAATATTAAGCTCTCTTACGCGCAACTCTGTAAAGATATATTTCTTCGGATTGGCTCACGTGAAAGGAATGTGACTGATAATGCCATGTTACCACGTTTGCTTTATTTATGGCAATTTCAGTATTAATTGCCAAGAATTATACACAGCAATTTTATTAGCAGGTAAGGCAATCCTCTGAAACAAAAAGTTGAGCTTAATGAGCGTTTGCGCGGTACCTTCCGAGTCATAACAGTATTCTTAGAGCCTCCCACCACATATCTGCTTATAGAGCGCTTATAGGACGAGTGGTTAAAAATTAGTTTTTGACATGCGCAGGAGGCGATCCTAAATAGAGTATTGTCGCTACTGACGCATTATCTGCACTGAATATTAAAGTCATTTTCAGTTCACATGCTGAATTTTATTAAAAGCACTGCGTCGCGAAATTGACGGGGCGAGCGTGGGCCATAAAGATCATTTTTCATAATGGATTAATGCCGGTGGCTGTACGGAGAATGGTCGTTTTAATTAACTATTTCCTGCTTAATGTGCTTGAGGGAAATTATTAACGATTCTGACGCGTTTTAAGAGACAGAAGTGCCGAGGCTCGTTAAAATTACCTCGCCTTGCAAACAATGATCTTATTGAAGTATCTGTGATAAGTATGCAATTTGAGAACGATCTCTTATGTGCGTATTACCCAAAACCAAGGAACTTTAAAGAATCCATTATTGGTTAGGCTGAATTTCTGTTTACACTGTTTAGGCAACTCTCTAGAAAGTTTTTTGGAGTCGAGCCGCAGTGGGATTAATCAAGAAGCTTTGACTAAATTTCTGCTGCTGTCTTCTTCAAAGTTTTTTGCTCAATCAAGACGCAACTCGACTTCCGTGAATTTTCTGTAGAATTGCCTGAAAGAATGCTGACGATTGATTGAAGTCGAACGATAAACGTTTGCCATATTATAGTTACACAGTTGCGACTACTGCTGCTGCGCCGCTCGGAAACCCGCCGAATGCATCGTCCGGCCGTTTAATCAACTCACTGGTGCGAAAAGAAGGACTTCGGGTAAGCTCTTTTTCTCTAAAAATGTTATCTGGATAAATTGCAAGGAGATGAAAGAGTCGTCGACATATGTTGTGTTTTCGCTGCAGTATTATGCGTCAATACGATAGCTTGATATGGGCTTGATGTTACGGGGGATGCTTCATTCTAGAAGGCGCAGACAAAGTTTTCGGGGCAATTTACCGCAAGTGATAAACTTGAATCTTGCTTCAAAGACATTGTTATTCAATCGTTGTTTGCACAGGTCTCTTGGACGTTTATAGGAAAGCGTGTCGTTAAAAGGTATCGTTATAAGAAGTAATGCAGACGACTGTAGAATCTCTGTCTTGCAGAGGATATCGACGGATAGAAACCCTCGCAGGCTCATAGAAATTGCCGGATTGATCGATGCGTGTTGAGTGCACCC
>NIUQ01002790.1:0-20405 GCA_002796945.1 Plectus sambesii
CACCGCCTCGATCGCCGCCGCGACCACCTCGATCACCGCCGCGACCACCACGACCACCACGTCCTCCTCGACCACCACGACCGCCTCGGCCACCTAAATGACGCAAATTACTGTCGTAATTTCTTAGTTGGTAGCAAAAAATGAATTTTTGTTCCCATAGCGATAAAGGTTAATAGTGTATACGCCGCAGTGATCGCGCTCATTATAGCTTTTTACTATTACTACGGTACTAGGCGCTCCAATACTAAGAACTATTGACTATAGACGATCGACAACTTTTTTGTCAACTGAGAATTACACACTACTGACCTCGACCATTTCTCATTTCCTTGGTGCGGTTGAACTTGGCTTGCTTGGAGGCGGAAAAGTCCTCCCAGTATTTCGTCTCGGCGTCACCTTCGAGAACGCTGGCGGTCAGCTCGTTGTCTTTCACGGTGACTTTGCCGCCGCCCGCCTCCTTCGCCTTCTCCCACGCCGTCGACGCCGAATTCTCCGCGCCGCTGAATCTGATTTGTGCCTGCAAATATATTCAACTCGCAATTTTTCATCAGTAGAGACATAAGTGATCATCGCTAATCGTTTTACTATTTAGTGCACGAGTAAATCAAGAATCGACTGTGATTCTTGGCAAAATATGGCGTCTCGCTATCTTCTTAATGCTCTAAAAGTTTTGAGGATAGACTTAATTTCGTTGAAAAGTGTCGCTATACTGTTCAAAGATATACACAATCCGATCGGCACACTTATAAAACAAATTTCCATGAAATCAAATGCACCGCCGACATACGTCAGGTTGGCCTTTTTCGTAAACGACGAAGCCGACGTCGCCATAGGGCTTGAAGAGAGCTTTGAGGGAGTCGATGGTGACTTCTTCGGCAGGGAGGTTGGAGACGTTGAGGACGAGTCCCTTGACGATGGTGACATTCTGGGAACGATCATCCTTGCGCTTGCCCTTTTCCTCGTTCTTCTTCGCCTGCTTGGCGGCCTTTTCGTCCGCCCGCTTCGCCTTGTTTTCCTCCTGCTTCTTCTTCCAGTACGAGTCCCTGAATCAAGTATATTAAGGCGCAAATTCAAAAACATAATAATTGTGCTTGAACTTATTCAAACACGTCCTAATTCGTTACTTCTGCAGTCAGTTCCGTCAGACTTGCGTAAAGCGCAAAGCTCAGCAAATAACAGAAGGATTTAATAGAGTGATAGTGGATAGCGTGCGGTGTTAAGTAATGTAACGGGCTTACTGCATGAGCTTAATGATCTCGTGGCCGTTGAACTCCTTCGTGTCGTTATTGACGAAGGCCTCGCAGGTCTCGCGCGTGTCGTAGGTCACGAACACGGAGCCCTTGAAGATCCGGTCGGGCTGCTTCGTGCGCCGCATCACCACGTTCTCCACCTTTCCGAACTGCTTGAAGAACTGCTGGATATCGTCCAGTTTTGCGTCCTGCGGGAATCCCTTCTGCAAATCGATCACATCTTAAGGTGTATTACGCTTTGTGAAAAATAAATAAAGTTTTATTTTAAGATGGATTTGTGTGCTACGCAAGTGATATGAACTCTCGCGTTAAGCAACAGATTTTTCAATAATTTCATAGGGCGAAAAAGATCCAACAGAGTATTGTGACCCCGAACTAGAAGACAGTCAAACGTAATTCGCTCTATCGTTGTGTGACCACGCGCTCAATTATAGCTAACCAAGAATCTATTACTGATTATACGTTAGAAAGTCAAAACACATGTATACATCGCAGCCGGACCGAACGAGTTAATATCTTAGCTAATTTCCTGACAATATTTCATCATATGCCAGTCATAGCTTAAAACAAAAAACAAGTGCAAATATCTCGCCATTTCAATAAAATAACCGAATTTTAACCAATAACATGAACATAATTATAGAATACGAGTGCAAAAATAAAAACTAACCACGTAGACAGTGCGATGCTTAATCTGCTGCCAGTACTCGAGCGAATTTTCCGGCAGTTCGTGATCTTTGGTGCGACGCAGCTTCTGGTTGTCCTCGGAGACCTCGATGAGGCCCGACTTCGACTTGCGCAGTGCATTCGCGATCACATCAAAGTCCGAGCTCAGAGTTTTCAGCCGATTGAATTTCACCATGGTCGCCATTCCAACCCCTAAACACAAGTACTCGCAGTTGTGTAAAGAGTAGTAGTTTAATATAATTTTAGTTTAATGCAACTAATCTGCAGAATAATTTGTGAAAGATGGACTGCATGAATCAAGAGCGCCTATTTCATAGAAATCGTTTGCTTACCGATATTAAATGAATATCTTCATTGATTATAGTTAAAATAACAAACAGCTTATAAATAAGCTATTTATAAAAAACTATGAAATGTGAAAATTAGCAACGCCAATTTTATATAATGTTCTTGCATTCTTATTGCTCAAAGATATGTGATGAAATAAAGAGATTATAATAGTTTATATTAAAAAACATACATCCATCGTCCTTCTTCATTTCCTCCAAGAGAAACCGATCGCGAGGTAGATTGATATCGCCGAAATAGTACTGAAACGCACATTTTTCAAATTTAAACATCACTTTGATAGATGGAAACTAACCTCTATTTGTTGAACAATTTGTTCATCGACATTGGCCGATCCATTTTCGGCGTTTGTCGAAGTCGTTTCATCAGCCATTGCCTTGCTACGCTCGGGTCTATTTCGCTAATCGTATTCTTACTAAAAATAAAAAATTTCGAAATTGTAATTTTCGTAATTTTCGTCAGCGCGGAGATTCATTTTATCATATATGTCGATAGATATATTTACTATTTTCAAAAAATTTCGTAGAGCTGACGAAATAACAAGATTATATTTCACATCACGACCTGATTTCACAGTGAATTTCAACGCATCTAACACTCTAACGTCCCTTCCTGCGCATAATTCTTTTCTTTAACAACTGAATCTTTATATAAGGATCTATTTTTGGTTCTCTTTACTCAGCAGAAAATTGATAAAATTGCGCGGGCCTAACGCAATTTTGCACCACTCGCAGTCAGCGCCTTAGCAACTTTTCAACGTGTACGGTAAACTGGACCTGATCCATCTGAGATTCAGTTCGGTTAACTGACTGATACTCAACTCGTCAGCAACATGTTTAACTTCGCCTGTAAAAGCAGAAAGGTTCCCTTGGATGCAAAAGCCAAAACCAAAATCATCGGTTCGTTCCTATTTACTTTTTTTCAACTGTTTGCAAGAAAGAGAATGCCAAAAACTTAAGCTGTTCGAAGGTAAATGCAGGGAAGGTACAGAGATGACCAAAAACGCTGCAACTATTCTATTGGAGGAAAGTGGATTACGAGTCTCAGCGATATCACGATCACAGGAGTATATAAGAATGCTAAAGGATGAAGTGATTAATTGCCTGGAAACATGGCAGCTCTCCAGAACCTATCCCACCAGATGATAGACTTGCACGGAATAAATGAAGCGCTTATACAAATTCAAAAATACGCTGCACATTCCAACGGTAAATGTACCCTAGGATTGACCTGATGACGCTGGGCAGTTCAACGGCACCATAAAACATGCCAAATTAGCACAGGTACGTGTCTCAAAGTTAACTCGACACTGACAAACGCATTAAAGCTTTAAATATGCATGCTTTAAATTTTCAGCCTGCTCACTTACAGTTACTCTAATTTTAAGCATGTATTATCGAGTGTTTTGTGATATATTTGCATGGAGAAAGTCATTCAACTGATGATAGTCAAGTCTAGCACACGCACATATGAAAGGAGGTGCGATCGGTCTCGTGAGCTCAAGTGAGCCGCAGTCATTCTTTACTTCCTCTTCATTCTCATTGTCTGTTTTCGTGATGACTAATTTTGCTCCCTCTGCTCCCTCTCATTTTTTCTTACTGTGATGCGAATGCTCATCGATATCATTAATTTTTCCCTCAGGTCCGAACAAGGCGGATAATCGCATATTTTATACGCTCATCATTGCTCGTAATTGGTCGGACGTTGTATGAATTGTCAGCAGACCGAAGCATTTAGATTGCTTCTTTTGAGCAGTTCGTCATGTATTCTATTTTCATGAGGGTGCTAGGTGGCTTTGCAGCTGAAGTTGATGCTGCAGATAGGGCTGAAGGTTCATATGAATACTTTGTTAGGTTTCCTATCACAAAAGTTTGAGCTATTAATTTTTGTCAGATCATTATCAGAGCTGTAAAACAGAGGATCATATATTCTATCCTCTTCTTAAAATGCATGATGAACAACCATTAATGGGGTATGCACCAACTTTGTGTTCAATGAGAGACCTATACCTGCGCGTGTTTGGCACGTTTCTAGGTGCCGTTGGATAGCTCAGCGTCAGCGGGTCAATCCTAGGGTAACTGTAGCTTAGGAATGGCTAAGATCATTTTGCCGATATATTCAAAAAGGTAAAAAGTAAAAAATACGACCCTTTTCAGTGCAATTTTTTAATAGCTGCACCTAATTCGAAAAGTGTGCATGATTTTGAACTTCTTTCATCATTTCCTATTGAATGGTGCTTAGGAACATTGATTTCGGTTTCAGAATTTTAACCATATTTTTCTATTGTGTATAAAATGTGTTAACGATTGCGAATTAAAGCAAATCAAAGGAAGATAGAAAATCTCTGATAACACCCTTTAAAATAGTCTACATTTGACGCAAAGTTATCCTTTTGTGTTTCAGAATCTCAAGCCAAGAGTAATGGAATGGTTGGTTGCCCAGATTTTTACGCTTTTCGCTCTCGCTTTCGACATAGCAATGCTTATTACAACTCCAATACATATTCTCGTCGTAATTACTCTATGGAAGAACAGAAATCAAGAAACGTTAAAACACGCCTTCTTCAAACTCATGATGAGCATTGGAATAGCCGACATCTGCACGACTTTGAATATATTTCTCACTTTTCGACTCGCAGAGTGGGGATGGGCTCCACAGGTTAGTTTTTTTGTTAAAATTTTCCGTGTAGATAACCAGCCTCTATGTACGTCCGTTCGTCCCCCAGTCGTACTATATTTCACATTTGAAGCAGCTCGCCTACTGCGCCATTCGCACATCCAAATTTACGCTGTGCACATACTCTCTAAATCGAGTTCATTGTTTTTCAATGAACAGTTCATTGTTTTCACACCAAAAGAATAATTCATTGTTTTAATGAAGTAGTTCATTGAAAAAACAATGAAAAGATTCATTGAAAAATCAATAATGTACGTTGAAGTGCAAAACATTGGAATGGTTATTTAATGAATTATTTCATTAAAACAATGAATTATTCTTTTGGTATGAAAACAATAAACTGTTCATTGAAAAACAATGAACTCGATTTAGAGAGTAGACCTTACATTTTCATGCAGTTTTCTTTTGAGATTCAAACTGCTGCAGAGTATGTTCTATCATTTTCCTGACACAAAGGACAATGCATCATTTTGAAACGCCAATAATGCGCTGTTTCGTGTTATAAGCAAAGTTCGAACAAAAATTTTTGAGCGGTACTGTAAAAGTATTTTAACGTTCTTGATATCTCTCGAAATTGATTGCCTAATATGTCAGTGCCGTATACAATCTCTTGCCGGTATAGAGCCCTCACCTGGCACAATTATTCGTGTAATATTTAACACAGAAGAGTTTATTGAGAACAAATGTGAAGAAAATTATATCCGAGTGTGCATTCGATCACAAACCATTGTTTAAGGAGTAATAAAATGCACAAACTGCGCAGATAAATGTGGCAGTTAAATCAGTCAATGAGTAAGTGCTGGTATACCCCTTGTTCTAATAAATCGCCTACTATAAACCGTTCTCTGTAAACGGACGTAGAATCCTCAGCTATCGCCGTATCAGTAACTGTCCGACGTCAGCTCAATTCAATATGCTGCAGATTTTCATTTTCCTTGGAGGATTGTCATCACGAATTGCTTTCACGGGCAAATATTTGTTTGGCAACTCGCAAGCATTAGGAGTTCTGGTCGTGGCAATCAATCGCTACACCGCCTACATGATGCCAATGAGACATAATCAGGTACAGACTGAAATTTTCAAGAAGCATTCTTTGGTATCCGGTAGAGAAATAGTGGGGTACACCTAGGGGGTAGTCTACCAGACATCGCGTTTGTTCCCCTGGGCCCTATTTCAGTAAAGCTCAGTGACGAAAAACTAAGAAATTTTGGCTGCGTCTCATATCTTTGATATCAGTCGTATATGACTGAAATATGTAACACAATTAACATATCTCAGATTTCATTATCTGAGCTAAGTGAAATAGGGCTCGGACACAACTCCAGTGGTCACCTCTGGCTTTGATGCTATGATATCATCCCTTGTTTTACTTTCAGCTATGGAGAGACGGACAGCTGCTGACATGGTCGATTGCTGCTTCTTGGATAATTGCCTTTCTCTCTATACTACCAATACTGTTCATTTTTAAATATAAAATTAACATTTCGAAGGATGATCCAACGAACAGAACTATCTATCTTCAGTGGGTAAAGGATACAGATTTGCTCTATTACGCCCTTCCGATAAGCATAGTTGGCAAAGGGCTCATCATCTTCATCGTCCTCATCGTATATGGAATCGTCTTCGTCTCCGCATTTAAAGCTGTAGGTTTTACTGTATTGTGTTAAACTCAGAGCTAATTTTTGCGTAGTTTAACGATTTTTGGACCACCGACAAATCGCAGATGAGAAATTCACTTTGCTGTTGAATGCAGCCACATATTTAGCTACTCAGAGTACCGTTTATATTTCAAAGTGGTCACTTCCCAAAGCAGTCATCTGGTTTTAATAGAGAAAAGCCACTCCGTTAATAATCGCGAAATGATGAAAGTAATTGCTGAAGAATCTCCGAAAAATATGACTAAACTCACCTATGCTGAGCGCGTTTTTATAAGTTTCATTTGAATACGGACCCTACACGTTGACGAAATAAAGCGCCTGATTACAGAATAAATTATGAATGACTTAGAGACATTCAAACATTCGCCCGGCAACAGTAGCCGAAAAAGCAGCGCTGAATATGTCGATTGTTGGGTTCGTTCACTGCATTGGCCTCGTGGTCGCATGGATCTTCTTCGTCGCCCAAGAAATATCTTGGTTTGGGTATGTTTATTAGATGATTTTGTAGTTAAGTGTCCAAACTGCCTAAATTCTGCAACTGGAGCGCAATAGAATTTCCCCCCTTACTTTTCTGCATCATCAGACTGTTGAGTAAAGCACCTCCGATTTTTGTGTGTGTCCGAACTGTTTGAGCCAATGTACGATTAAATCTTTAGTTTAAGCAGCTTATTATAGGCTTTTTCAGGCTCAAAAGATAATTATCAGTTTCTATCCCGTAAGAATCGGCAGATATCCCTCTATCCTCTTGTAACCCTCCAACTTGCTTGATATTGAAGAATTTGCAACAAAAATATTACCAGTAAAATTTTCAGCCTAATATTCGTCTAGTATGCTTTTTAGTGAAAGATAATTGTAACAGAAAATTCTCTTTATGTAATCTAGTTTGCTTTTTCAACTGGTTAAACTATGTTAAAATGTCTAACAAGCACGGAATTAATAAACTGAATTACTGAAGAAATGTGTGCACATCGTATGCTTCTGAACTGAGGCGCGCGAGCTCCATTATTTTCAAACTGCCTTGAGAAAGAATTGATGTCAAAGGGGGTTCTGTTCGGTCATATACACTTAATCCAGCACCGTTTCTACCCACCATTAAATGTGTGACTACTCTCTAAATCGAGTTCATTGTTTTCACACCAAAAGAATAATTCATTGTTTTAATGAAGTAGTTCATTGAAAAAACAATGAAAAGATTCATTGAAAAATCAATAATGTACGTTGAAGTGCAAAACATTGGAATGGTTATTCAATGAATTATTTCATTAAAACAATGAATTATTCTTTTAGTGTTAAAACAATGAACTGTACATTGAAAAACAATGAACTCGATTTAGAGAGTACATATTATTTCACGATTTGAATACAAAAACGCAATTTATTTCAGGTTTCATTATAATTTGACTAACATTTCAATCGCCCACTTTATTAATAATCTGGGCAACGATCTCTTCTCGGCGGTCAACCCATACGCCTTGTTGATTTTTTCTAAATCCGTTCGTACACAATTTTGCAAACTGTACCATATCCCGAAGATATCCATTCCTTTTTTGAGGAAGCCTAAAGTCGCACTCCCCAGCGAAAGCATTCAGACTACAAGGCACACTGATCATAACATAGAGCTTTAGAAAAGAGTGAAATAATAACATGAGAAAGAAATGGAGAATAAATGAGCTCTCGGAGGCAAAACTGAAACGAAAGGCTTATTTGAACTTAAATAAACATCATGATCCGTTCTTGATCATCTTTACTTATCCGTGCTGTCGTGTTATAGTCATTTAATGTTTGCATGTTACAATCGGTCAGTATCAAAATCGCGTCCTGAGTTGTTCATATGTGATACTGAAGTCTGTTGTGTAGCACAGCGCTGCACATCTTGTATTTTAAAGAAGAATAAGTTTCTGCAGAAGACTACATCTTAGGCTTGTTTAATGGATTCATAACTGTTACAGAGATCAATCATCTTTCCGTCCAAAGATACAATGTATATTATTAATGATTGTCGCGGAGGCAATTTAAAGTTAGATAGTGACAAATGGTTGAGCAAATGCGCAATTACTTTTTTCAATTAACGTCGTCTGACGGCTAAAGACTAATTTGCAAGTAGGACACAATCAAAGGAGATAGCATACGACCAATAGGGGATATTCCCTTGGCAAGCTATACTCAAATCCGTAGCGGGACTTGCATGTTAATGTATTGTGAAAAATAGTTGAACTTTCTAGAATCGTATTCCTCTATATCACATATCGTATAAGCGTGTCAGTCACATATCAATACAATATCAGCTATCATCGTCGAGTTTTATCGTACCCAGTTTTATTACTCTTTCGTGGTGTCAGAATAAACAGTCTCACGTCTGCCTCATGTCCCCTGGTAAGGCGGCAGTTTACGTGGAAAACGTGTGAACTAATGATGTATCATTTATAATAACAGAAATTCAGCGAGAAAGAAAATGACATACAGAATAATGAACCGGCAAATAAAGAAATCAACTGACTGAGTAACATCAGCAATTAGCATCAAACAATTATTCACACAGATTTAAACATACAGCTACTATAATTACAGCTTAAAAGCGGATATTTCTAAGCATTGCGTTATTCGTGCAAAGTTTTGCCAGAAAGAAGACACCGCATTTTTAAGTATATCGGATTTCTTGGCAAAAACTTCTTCGCGACTCATGAATTAAAGTTATACTAGGATTGACCTGCTGACGCTGGGTTATTCAACGGCATCATAACACGTGTGAAATTCGTGAAGATGTGAAACTTGGCTCGAAATTGGCAAACGGTTCAAGGTCTTTGATATTTATGGTTTGAACTTTAATCGAGCTGCATAGAGATGAGTAATTCTAAAACCAGCTGCGATCAAATATCTAATAATATTGAACTTTGAACGAATATCATAGCATTCCTTACGCCGTTCTCATTCTCAATGTCTGTTTCCGTAGTGACCGATCGGCCGGCCCCCTTCTGCTCTCTCTCATTTCGTCACTCTGTGATGCGACTGCTCATCGTTTTCATTAATTTTCCCCCTCAAGACCGAACAAGGTGGATAACTGCACATTTGATACGCTCATCATTGTCCGTAATTGGTCAATCATTTTATGAAACGTCAGCAGACTGAACCCTTTAGGTTGCTTCATTTGAGCAGTTCATCATGTATTCTGTTTTCGTGAAGGTGCTACGTGGCTTTGCAGATGTAGATGATGTTGCAGATAGGGCTGAAGGTTCATCTGAATAATCTGTCGATTTCCTTTCATGAAAGTTTTGGTGATTAATTTTTTTTAGCTCATTATCTGCGCTATAAAACATAAGATCATATTATGTTTCTTCTTTTCGAAATGCATGACGAACAATCATTAATATAACATGCATCAACTTAGCGTTAGACTTGAGACCCGTATCACTGCGAGTCTGACAATTTTTATTATGCTGTTGAGTAGCCCAGCATCAGCAGGTCAATCCTTGGGTGACTTTAGCTTAGGAAACGCCAAGAAGTTTTTTCCAGAATATTCAACAGGTAAAAATTAAAAAAATACGACCCTTTTCAGTTTCATTTTTAAAATTCTGTATCCCACTCTCAAATGTGTGCTTATTTTCGTACTTCTCTCATCATTTCGTATCGAATAGTGCTCAGAAACACTAAATTAGGTTTCAAAGTTGTTACCTTATCATTTCTTTTTGTGTGAAAGACGGTAACGACAACGAATTAGGGCCAAAGATTCGGTAGCTGGAATATAAGAATGTCTGCAGTTCGATAATACCCGCAGGGATAAACTATATTTAATTCATTGATCCTTTTATGTTGCAGTATCCTAAGCCAAGAGTCATGGAATGGTTGGTTGCCCAGATTTTTACGCTTTTCGCTCTCGCTTTCGACATTGCAATGTTTATTACAACTCCAGTCCATATTCTCGTCTTAATTACCCTATGGAAGAATAGGAATGAAGAAACGTTAAAACACGCCTTTTTCAAACTCATGATGAGCATTGGAATAGCCGATATCTGCACGACTTTGAATATATTTCTCACTTTTCGACTCGCCGAGTGGGGATGGGCTCCACAGGTTAGTTTTTTGTTGATATTGCCCCTGTAGATAACTAGCCTCTATGTACGTCAGTCTTACTATATTTATTTATGCGTTTAAAAGCAGCGCGCCTACTGCGGCAAACGAATCTCCAGATTTATGCCGTGCACATACACCGTATATAATCTTGTAGTTTTCTTTCGAAATTCAATATGCCGCAGAGTATGTCATATCATTCTCTTGAGGCGAAGGACAATGTATCACTTTCAAACGCTGACAATGCGCTGTTTCGTGTTACAAGCTAAGGTTGAATGAAAAATTGGGAACGGTACGCTACACGTATTTTAGCGCTCTTGAAATCTCTCGATATTGACTGCCTCACATGGCAGTGCCGTATACAATCTCTGGCCGGTATAGAATTCCCACCAGACTCTATAATTCGTGTAATACTTAACATAGTAGAGCTAAATGAGGTTAAATGGGAAGAATATTTTATCCTGGTGAATATTCAATCACAAACAATCGTCTAAGCCGTTTCTCTATAAACGGACCGGTAATCTCACATCTGTCGCTGTGTCAGTAACCGTCCGACGTTAGATCAACTCAATATGCTGCAGATTTACATTTCGCTTGGAGGAATGTCATCACGAATTGCTAACATTGGCAAATTTTTGTTTGGCAACTCGCAAGCGGTTGGAGTCCTGGTCGTGGCAATCAATCGCTACACCGCCTACATGATGCCAATGAGGCATAAACAGGTACAAACTGAGATTTTTAAGAAGCCTTTTTTGGTAAACAGTGGAGAAGTTGGGGGGTAAACTTGGTAGATGGCCTCCTAGAAATCACGCTTGTTGCCGTGGGCCCTATTTTACTCAAGGTCAGTGACTGAAAATTTGGCTAAATTATATGCTTTAAAAACGGTGTCGTGTACGCATGAGTTTGATACTCAGCTGACATACCTCAGATTTCATTGACTGAGCTAAGTGAAATAAAATGCCAGCTACAGTAGTCACCTCTGGCTTTGATGCTACGATATCATCCCTTGTTTTACTTTCAGCTGTGGAGAGACGGACAGCTGCTGACATGGTCGATTGCTTGTTCATGGATAATTGCTCTTCTCTCGATAATACCGATTCTGTTTATTTTTGAATATCAAATTTACATTTCGAAGGATGATCCAACGAACAGAACCGTCTTTTTTCAGTGGGCAAATGCGACAGAGTTGCTTTACTACGCCATTCCGGTAATCATAGTTGGCAAAGGTCTCATCATCCTCTTCGTTTTCATCTTCTATGGAATCATTTTCGTCTCCGCATTCAAAGCTGTAAGTTTTACCGTATTGTACTAAATTCACAACTAATTCTTGCGTAGTTTAACGATTTGTAGACCACCGACAAATCGCAGATTAGAAATTCGCTTCTATGACGATTAAAACTACACTTATAGAACCATTTATATTTCAAACTGGACACTTTCCAAATCAATTCTAACATTTTAAAAATCAAGCGAGACACTTTATTTATTGCTGTTGAAAGAAAATTGAATTAGATATGAAATGTATCCAGCTTGATATTGATAATGTCTAATTTGATTTGAGAAGTGTCGACATAAGAGTGAAAACAAAGTATCCGTTTTAGCTCAATGCTCATGTGAGTTAAGATAATATTACTTTTGAGTAATTGAGCTCTTCATAACGTGAATTAAACGCTTCGCAGAAAAATGTTAGCGAATGGGTAATGGAAAAGGAAGGGGCATAGGTTGCGGATTGAGATGTAATCCCAGCTCAGATTATTGATGGAAGTGATAGTATTTACAAAGGGCGTAGCAAGAGTTCTTCTACAAACAGAAAATGTCCGATATACGATAGATAAAGATAATTGTTCTGTAATAGTAGAGTAAGGTATTCTGCATCGACCTGCATAATGTCGCATTTCAAGCCTGTCTGCATTAAAGATGATTAAAATGTAGGTAAAGTGCATGATAAATCAGTTGAACGACTGAGTGGAGCGGTCAGTCATTTCGTTTAAATAAAAAAGTAACACCGATAATAGTCGCGACATGATGAAAGCAATCACTGAAGATTACCCGACAAACATGACTATTCAAAACTTGGTGGAGCGCGTTTTATAGGTTCCGTTTGAATACGAACCTTTCATGTGGACGAAGTAAATCGACTGATTTCAGAGACGTTCAAACATTCGCGCGGCAACAATAGCCGAAAAAGCAGCGCTGAAAATGTCGATCGTTGGGTTCATTCACTGCATTGGCCTCGTGGTCGCATGGATCTTCTTCGTCGCTCAAGAAATATCTTGGTTTGGGTATGTTTATTAGATGTTTCATAGTAAGTATCCAAATTGCAACCGGAGCTAAATAAATTTTTCAGCATCCTTTTCTGAATCGTCAGATTCTTGAGTAAAGCATGTCCGATTTTGTTTTTATCCGAACTATCTGAGCCAATATACGATTTAACCATTAATTAAGGCAGAATATAATTGGACAGTTCGGGCTCAGAAGGTAAATATCAGTGTCAATCCCAGTAGAATCGGCGGATATTCCTCTATCCTCTTTTAACTCTCCAACTTGCTTGATATTGAAGAATTTGCAAAAAAACATATTACCAGTAAAATTTTCAGCCTAATATTCCTCTAGTATGCTTTTTAGTGAAAGATACTTGTAACAGGAAATTCTCTTTATGTAATCTAGTTTGCTTTTTCAACTGGTTAAACTATGTTAAAATGTCTATCAAGCACGGAATTAATAAACTGAATTACTGAAGAAATGTGTGCACATCGTATGCTTCTGAACTGAGGCGCGCGAGCTCCATTATTTTCAAACTGCCTTGAGAAAGAATTGATGTGAAAGGGGGGTCTGTTCGGTCATATACAGTTTATCCAGTCCCCTCACTACCCACCATTAGCAGTGTGACTACGTATTATTTTACGATCTGAATAGAACATTGCAAATTATTTCAGATTTCAACATAATTTGGCTGACATTACAGTCGGCAACTTCATTAATAATCTGGGCAACGATCTCTTCTCAGCGGTCAACCCATACGCCTTGTTGATTTTTTCTGAATCCGTTCGTACACAATTTTGCAAACTGTACCATATCCCGAAGATATCCATTCCTTTTTTGAGGAAGAGGAAAGTCGCACCCCTTGACGGTGAAAGCATTCAGACTACAAGGCACATTGATCGTAACGTGGAGCTTTAGAAAAGAGAGGAATAATAACATGAGAAAGAAATGGAGAATAAATGAGCTCTCGGGGACAAAACTGAAACAAAAAGCCTTTTTGAACTTGAATAAACATCATGATCCATTTTTGATCATCTTTACTTATCCGTGCTGTCGTGTTATAGTCATTCAACGTTTACATGCCACGATTGGCCGATATTATAATTGCGTCCTGAATTGTTCATATGTATTACTGAAGTCTGTTAGGGAGCATAGCGGTGCGCATCGATGATTTAAGCGAAGAATAAGTTTCTGCAGAAGACTACATCTTATGCTTGTTTAATGAATTCATAACTGTTACAGAGATCATTCATCTTTTCGTCCAAAGATACAATGTACATTATTAATGATTGTTGTGAAAAGCTATTTAAATGTTCGTTGGTGACAGATGGTTGAGCGAATGCGCAAGCGCTTTTTTCCATTAACGTCGTCAGACAGCTAAAGTCTGATTTGGGAATAGGACACAATCAAGGGCAATAGCATAAGACCGATAGGGGATATTCCCTTGGCAAGTTGTACTTAAACCCGTCGCGGGACTTGCTTTTTAATGTATTGTGAGAGTAACTTGAACTCTTTTAAATCCTATTCCTCTGTATCACATATCGTAAAAGTGTGTCAGTCACATACTAGTACAAGACTTCATTTGATTCCGTCGCGTTTTATCATATCCGATCGTATTGTTCTTTCATAGTGTCCGAATACACTGTCTCACATCTACCACATGTCCCTCGTAAGATGATAGTATAGAGCCTTTGTACCGTATTTATTCTAATAGAACGACAGTCTCTAATAGTACGACAGTCTCCAATAGTACGACAGGGTAGAGAGGGATCGAAAAATAGTACGACATGTCGTAGTATTAGAATAATTACGGTATACCAATGAAGACTAGGGTTTTAACGGTGACGGGAAAATCCCCGTCCCTGGTGGGTATCCCGTTCCCGTCCTCGAAGTTTGATTTTGTCCCCTACCCAGAAAATTCCCCGTCCCCTGAATTCCCAATTCCTCTTCCCCGTTACAACCCTAATAAAGATCTAGCTCCAGCTTGACTCTTAGGACTTTTAATTTTTTAAATTTTAGTGATACTCACTGATTTGAATACGCACGCTTCCACTGTATCAAGCTGCCGTGAAATGAAATGGATGCGGTCACGTGATTAGGAAATCGCGTGCAAAATGTCTGTAAGCGACGAAGGAGAGGAGAGCGCATTTCATCTTCCGATCGCTTACTGTTCTGTCCGGTGAATTGGTTGCGTTCGCTCCCTGTCGATGTCGCTTAAGCCTGTTCGTCATTTTCCGCATTGCCTCTCGTGCCCACGCGTGCAATAAACAATACGGACGTTCTCCACCAAACTACTAAAAAATGGGGACTGAGTCAAATGGTCAAGCACCGTGAGCAGCAAGGGACGTTAGCAGTCGAGAGCGCAGCGGTGCATTGAAGCGAAACGATACGTTGTTTAAAACGTGGGTACTCCTGCAGTCGGCGTGCGCCTGATGGCTGTTGGTAACGTTGTATGCTAACGTATGTGTTGGGGTGCCCGCGGCTGTAGGGAAAGTCGTGTATTGCGCAACGTTTTGCAGCGGTGCCGAGACTGACGAACTGTCTGCTGTCTCGTGCGACGAAACAGACCCGAAATCTTCAAGTACGAGCCTTCACCACAAGATTTCTACAATACCTATAGGACCGTTCAGTCTTTACCTATGTCGGCTCATGGCTGGATTTGGTTAGATAAGAAACAGCTGTGATTCAGCTTGCTAAAACACCCAGTGTTTTGTCTGGACTAGCGTGCATGCCGCCTAGCACTGCCTGCTAGGAGAATCAGTCTTTCTGTTTGAAATGTTCTGAAGTCGAGAGGCTCATTTGTGATACGTGGTAAACCGGTGGGTCCTTCTCAGGCTGGGCATGCTAGTTCCGGCCGTAGACCTATTGGTACCGCGCCTCCGTTACCTTTCTCACTTATGTATCTGTCCCCTTTTCAAGCGGTCGTTTCTACCTTTCACCTCCCATAGTGGGATACAATAGTGTCTGTGGCGTTGAGCCAAACGATTGTTTTCTTAGGTTTGTCTCATCGTTGAACAAAGCACCGTGTGAGGATAGGACAGTGTTGTTGGGGTTTCTAGGCGAGCGTGCGCGCGGGCTGTTTTACTTTGTGCGTATTGCAGTACAATGACTTCGTAGAACAGGTTTATTTCGATATCGACAACACAGTTTACGATGAGATATTACTAGACGACGAAATGACAGATTTCAATGGCGTAGGGTAGAAGAGTAGATAAGGGTAGTAAGTGTCGACGAGCGCTCCGAGTTGGGGTTCAAGTGACTGCAATTGCCTTGAGCGATCGCTTATAAATGGTATAGTTGAATGAATCACAGCCAATCAGCGGCGAACTCGTCGACTGAATTTCAACCAATCGACGGCGAGCTTCGTCGGCTTTCGTAAGTCGACCGCTGCTCGATCGGATAGCATCAGGTTGTACTTTGACCCCCTCGCTCGGCTAAGTAAGTCAGCTAACCATTTCGTCATGTGGATAATGCTGACATCTCTCCGTTTCGTTGAGTCCTTTTTGTTCGCCTTTTCATGATTTAAGGACTTGCTCAATCGTGACAATCGGTTCATTTTACTTGCGACAATCTGCAGGAGCTAATTAGACGATAGAAACGCGTGGATCAACTTTTGTCGCGATATGAACTCCACTCCTTCAAATTATTTATTTTATATGCACCTCGTCGCTTGTTTTATCGAGCTTTTTCCAACATTTTCTGTTCGTGGTCCTCATTCAATACGGACATTTATGATAAACAGCTATTAGCAGCTCTAATTTTGATCGTTGCAGAGTCTCGGAATAACCTGAAGTCCCCGGTTTAACAGAAAAAGGTAAAACCGAAGCACTAAACACCGGAGTCATCTAACGGGTAATTCGTTCTGTTCCTGAAGTGTTTCGCCATTAAAAACACCAAAGTGTTTAAGGTCGAAAAATGCGGGGACGAGGTTACAACGGTCGTCGGGGCAAAATTAATACGGCTGTGGTGTATACCGACGGTGCGTGCTCGAACAACGGATATGACGGAGCTAAAGCCGGCTATGGCGTCTACTGGGGACCAAATCATCCTGACAACATTTCTGCGCCGCTTCTTGAAGGCCCTCAGACTAACAACCGCGCCGAATATACTGCTGTCGATGTGGCTCTCCACCAGGTTATCAATATTTCAATTATTACTGGATCTTTTGCATTCGAGAGAGACTTTAATTCACATTGAACTGGTTTCTTGTCGTTTACTTCAGCTAAAGTGTTAGTTTGGGCCTGTGTATAGCTGGCGTTTGAATCTTAAACCGGTACTAGGAGCTTGCATTAGCTCTACGCAGGTCCTTAAAAAATATATACTGTAGTAGCCCATTATATACGACCATATCTATCATATGCGGTATAATCAACCCACTGTTTATATAAAATTTTTCAATAGTGACGGCTAAATAGTATCGTATTTTGTAGGCGCGGGCGCAGGATTACGACAGGGTGATCGTGTACACCGATTCCGATCTGCTCATCCGGTCGCTTGAGCAGTATATCCACAAATGGGTCCGCAACGGCTGGCTGACGGCGAATGGGATGCCTGTCAAGAACCGAGCGGAACTGGAGAGCATTTACGAGCACATGCAGAACATCGAGGTAAGTGTGACTCTGTGCTTTGCATTTATATATTTTTGTCTTCCCTTTAGGTCATATTTGAACATGTGCCAGCACACAGTGGTATTCCTGGAAACGAAGCAGCCGACTACTTCGCTCGTGAAGGCGTCAAGAAGAACTACATCTGCGACAACTGCGCCCGCTACTACAACTACTAACAGCAACGTTGAATATGTCGCTGGCGACTTCTGGTCCACTTAATTAGTCTTATCTGTCATATTTTTTGCGGGTATTTAGTATAGTGATGCGATAATGGATGTTTGAATGGATGTTGGCTTCTCTTGCCTGTTGCAGTGCCTTGTATATATGCTTCCAAATGTTCTTTGCGCAATCTCGCCAAACCGTAACGCTTTCCTTGTATAGCACGCATAATTCCGAAAAAAACAAGCGCCCAATACCAGTACGAAAATAGTTAGCATCACTATACAAAACATAGGGGCGCCTAAGTAGGGAAAAGAGGCTGTGTCCCTCTGTTTCGTATGGTGCTGTTAACTATTTTCGTACTGATGTTAGGCGCTTATCAAAAAGAACCCGTGTCGCCAGCCTTGAGCAATCAACAATAACGAAAGATCGAGGACCAAGCAAACAATCCTCAAACAAGTACGATATGAATCAGGCAGTGTGGAACCGTTCATGATCAGAGAGCTCTTGAATGGAGGTAAAACGACGCCCGCAGAACACGCAAGGAGCCTCAGTAAACATCGGCAACGCTTCGATGACACCGACAGCGAGTGGGGTCGACGCCGCCGAAAAGTGCACCGCCGTATGCATCATCAGCGAAGGCGTCGACTCGACAGAGTAGTCGCAGAATGAGCAACGATGTCCCAAAGCGACTTCGCCGCCATGCCTTCGACTGTGTTGTCTCATTCCGTCGCTGTTTGTCGTAGAGAAAGAGCACCGCGGGCAGCGGTGCGCCTTCGCTTTCGATACTATCGATATTGTCGCGTCGATTGAAGACCTATTCGGCGTTTGATACGTCGGCAGCAGCAGCGGTTTGCTGACAATGTGAGCAGTGGCTGTAGCACCGCCAGCCGCATTGGTGATGGTGGTCCGCGACTTGACCATCGATAGGACGTTCGCCCGCCGTACCATCGTCACACCGCCCTTTCTAGCCGATGCGCCGTTGGGCATAAAGCGGGGCATATACGGAACATGCGGCGGAGCGTCCACCTTGACGCCATTGATGGTGGCGACTCTGCTCTGGGGAATGGTGGAGGCGATTGGTCGGACGAACTGTCGCACGACGATGGGCTTGCGAAATCGAGCTCGTTGCGTGGCGGCTGCGGCCAGTTGGTTGAGGTACTGCTGCTGAGTGTTGAAGGTGACGGGCTTGGTGCGCAAGTTGGCCGACGAGGCGGCCGCGGCGTGCTGCACCTTTTCCATCTCCCGCTGTTCAAACAGTTGCCGCTCATCTTCGGGCACCTTCTCTGGATGGGACCTGATTCGATGGTGCGTCAGGTTGTACTGCCTCGTGTAGCTGTTGCTGCAGTCCTATCAAAGTGCATACTTTTAACCGTTGCAAGTATCATCCCAAAAGAATAAAGCAATTACCTCGCAGTAGTAGCGAACTCCGAGATGGGCGACGCGGCGATGCTGCATCAGGTTCCGCCCATGCATGAATTCCTTGCGACATTCGGGACAACGCGTTGAATCCGACTTTCCCATGCTACGCTTGAGCCAGCGGAGCGTTTGAGCGTACTCTGCGCGCCAATATGACTGCAGCAGTGCTTATTTGGGCGTCAACAACATTGGGCTGCGCAATAGTGATTTGCCCCAGTACAGGTAAAGAGTGGCGCGCACGGCGGAGCCTTCTCTTTGCATTTGCAGCTGCGGCGACCAAGGCTGGGTGCAGCCTGGGCGAGACGATCGATGCTCTGTCTGTTCTCCAGCGCGTCCAGGCCTGCATCCCCCCTGACGCCGCAGCGGATACAGGCTAGAGGCGCCAATTTAAACAATCAACACACGCTTCCCTAATGTCGCTTTGATACAACCGACTATCTCAAAGTACCCCTTTTCTTTAATACAATTAACACCAATCCATTAAATGAGCTGACAGTCGTTATTAATTCATCGTGAGCAAAGATACAAACAGTGTATCACCGGTTGCACAAATGCAACTTTCCTCTGCTAAACGCGGCTGCAGCCTTCAATCCAACATTTTAGAGTGCTTTATACAAGATTCAGATGTGATGCGCTGACACAAGAAGTGATCGATCATTTTTACCCATCTGCTTACTCACAGGGCTGGAAGAGCGGTCAGCTGTGTGGACACTGAGAAGCATGACTCGCGCAATGTTGGATGCGAACACCTTAATTCAACTGGCTTTGAACCAATCTGATGTCGAGAAAATTGCGGTCACCTGCTTGCTGTTTACGTGCAAGATCATACAAATTTTTTCTGCTGTGCGGCAGCCATGAGTACAGCGCCATCAGCTGTGTCTACGGCTTCACGAGGAGCGTCACTGGCGCTACCAATCGATGCGATTATGACTGCAGTTCTATGTGTTCGACGCAGCAAGTCCACCCATATTGAATTGCAAAATTTTGCTCCAGTATTCTATCATATGCTAACAATTGTCAAGGAAGGAACCAAAAATTTATTGATTTTTCACTAGCCAAAATTAATTATCGTTTTGCTAATTCCATACCACCGTTCACAGCAAATCATAAAGGGGCCTGTGTGGAACGTGTGACGGAGGAGTGACGGTCGAACCCGAGTGTTTGAGGCTATATTCTGCTGAGCACATTCTAATTGCAACTCCAGAGCAGAGCAGCCGGAGCCCAGTCTCATGAGTGAACGCTGCATTATGTTCCGCAAAAAGGGAAAACCTATC